>PVJL010003048.1:0-112500 GCA_004026885.1 Lyroderma lyra
GGTGTCTGCCCGAGAGCACGCATGTGCGGACCGGTGGCCCCTCCGGCCGCTCCGCTCGCCACTCTGTCCTGCCTCAGCAGGCGTCTCTGAGAGGACGTCGGAAGGGAGGCCGTTGTCTGCAAGAGCGACCCCACGCCTCTTTAAATAAGCAGCGTCTGTCATGGGTCCCCAGGGAACGCTTCCCTCGGAAACCCGGGGTTCCTAGAAGACAGGTTTAAGGGCGTAGAGAAAGCTGGCTGCTCTTCAGGGCGGCCGCTGCGACTGAGAAGTGTCCGTGTCGGTGAGAGGGGCTGGGCGCTGGCCGACGGGGAAACGGGGAGGACACTGCTTTGGGCTTCAGGTCTTTCCTGATCTTCCCACACGTGTCAGCTCCGCAAGGACCCGGGCCGCTGGCCACGTGACAGTTGAACTTGTCCCCTCCCTCGGCCCCTCTCTCCCTCCCCCCTCCTTGGTGTCGTACGGAACAGGAGTCAGAGGAGAGGCTTATAGAGGCCACGGCCTGGCTTCCGGCGCCCTCCCCGGGGCCGGTAAAGGCACTCGGCGAGGCCGTCATCGCCGGAGCCCTGACCCCGCTCCGGCCTCCTGCAGCCCAGGGCGCCTCTGCAGCAGTTCGCCAGGCCCGGACACCGGGTTTTTGTCGGGGTGTGACTGCATCCACCACACAGCTGATTTTAATGCACCACTGAGCTGAGGGCGACCATGAAACAGCCTCAGGGACAGGCCTGGCTTCTGCTAACTTTGACCCGCCCGAGAGGCCATTACCACCTGCTTGATTTCCCAGGCAATTTCAATTCGTTGTCATCTGCGACGGGCAATCTGAGAGCGAGGAGTCCTGCACTCCGCGTCACCGCAGCCCTGAGGTGCGCTGTGTGCTCGGCCTGTCCCTGCTTTATGCATCCAGATATTTTTTATATGATGGATTTATGCGTCAGCCCCGCTAATGTCTGAGCAGCTGTGCCCCGTGGTTTTAGCTCTTGTCCTCGAAGGACTGGCGTCGCCCGTGGGGGTGTCCTCCTCCCGGGGAAGAAGAGGGGAATGAAAAAGCCGCTGCTGCTGCCTGACAGTTTTGACAAGCCTTGTCAAATTCCCATTCCCAGCGGTGTCTCCTGCCCATTAGGAGGCTGATTGCTGGTGAGGGAGCCCCCTGAATTCCGACAGAGACAAGATCAAGGCCTAATGCACCGCGTGCACGCAGGGCCCCCCTCGCCTTGACCAACGAATTCTGACAGAATGGCTTGTCAACAAATAGGCCTGGGGTGGGAAGATAAAGAGTTGTCATTGAGAAATAAATGCTGTTGCCTCTCCTCACCATGTGTAACCCCGTGTTCCTCCCACTCCCTCAGCCCCGCATTGGGCACACCAGCTCGTGCAGCCGCGGCCCCTCGAGTCTCGGAGTCTCAGGCTCGGGCAGCGTCGCTGGGGCTCACTCCCGTTGGGGCTTCTTGCTCTCGACTTCCCTGAGAAGCTCCTTCCCTGCTTTAAAAGGAATTCCAGGGCCGTGTGAGAGGCAGATCACCAACCGGGCAGGAGGTAGAGCTTTAATCGCCCCCTCTTTGCTGGGCAGGCTGGGTTCACCAGGCCTTCTACCTTGACAGGTTCTGATTTAAATAATTTGTATTGGATACAATTCCATGAAATTTGCTTCACTTGGCTATACCTCTTTCAGGTGACATGATTTGCCTCTATTTACCCTTCCATTACCTTGTATTTCCCCTATCAAAGTACTCACGGCCCTGAGCTGCTAAATCGATGTTTTCTCGTCTGGATGCCTCATGAAATCACGTTTCGTGAGGGCAGGGACTGCGTTTCCCTAGTTCATGGTTGTATGCCATTCTCCAGTACGGGACTCGGTGTGTCCATGACGTTCAACAAATGCTAGTTCTACGAAGGCACGCATCAATGTGTGCTTCGCTGTGCATGAGACACTCTGCCAAGCTCCCCGACCTTTAAAAATTTATTGTGTGGTAGGGCAGATGAGACTCCAGTTCGCAAATCCTGGTTCATAAATTGCTGAGGGAGAGAGTGACCGCAGGAGAGAATAAAGCAAACATCGGTGGTGGCGGCGGTAGGACGACAAGGGGTCATCACGACAAGTTCCTCGGCAGGCCTCGAGGGATGGGTGGGGCCTCTGCAGACGAGCACGGGGTGGGATAGAGGCCTGGGGGAGAGGACAACATGGGGAGCTTTTGTTATTTGGGGCCACCCAGATCTATTTGATTGACCTTACTTTTAGTAACGACTCTTGGGTTTCTTCTGGTTGTCCACCCCGATGCCCTCCCTGGGTTTAATGGGGTGAATGCCTTGGAGGAGGTGGGGGGCCAGGCCTGGCCAAGGAAACTCAGGACTAAATGTGAAAGAAGAGCAGACGACAGACACTTCACAAAGGAAGAGTTAGCAATGGCAAACGAATCCTTGAAAATAGACCTGACATTGTAGCTCATCAGGGAAATGCAAATGAAACCCAGAGAGGTACCGCCATCTATTTCCTATGATAGAATGAACAAAAATTAAAAAGACAACCATACCAAATGCCGCAGAGTATGTGGGACAACTGGGACTTCCACGCTGTCACACCTTGCTGATGGGAGTACAAAATGGTCTGATGGGTTTGGAAAACTATTGGCAGTTTTATTCATTATTTATATATGTGTGTGTGTGTGTATATACCTCTGTCTCTATCTCTATCTATAAAATGAGGGCTGTCTGGAAAAAATCCAGTCATTGTCAATATTGTCACTATAACATTGTCATAGTACATGGCTGGATACTTTCCGGACAGCCCTCGTGTATAAAATCCAGCAATTCTTCTCTTTCTCTCTTAAGTATTTACTCAAAGGAATAAAAGCATAATTCTACAAGAATGTTCATTGCAGCTTTAGTCCTAATAGCAAAAAAGAAAACCAAACCAAACCAAACCAAAGAAAAAACCTGGAAATAACCCAATTGTCCATCAACAAGTGAATGGATAAACAAAATGTGTTATGTCCACATATGGGAATACTACTCAGCTAAGAAAAAATAATACAAGAGCTTGGATGAATCTCAAAAACATTACTTTGCCCAAATGAAGCCACACATCAAAGAATACACTCTTGTTTCTACTTACACGAAATTCGAGAACAGACAAGATTAATATATATTTGTAAAAATTCATCGACTGTACACTGAAGATCTGTGTGCTTTACTGCAGGCAAATACTACTTCAATTTTTAAAAGCCAGAAAATTAACAAAAATGTTAAAAGAAGAAAGGAATTTCAAGAGTTCTACCAGCAAATCACTATTGACATTTTAGCATAGTTCCTTCTAATATTTTTATTTTATGCATGCATAGTTAAAAATTAGTTGTAACTATATTTATATGTGATATTTTCTCTCTTTTTCAGTGAGTGTCATATTATAGGCATTTTCCATGTTGTAATATGGATTTCACACCATACCGTCTTTAATGACATCTTCCTACGAGTGGCTGTACCATGGTTCACTATGACACTCTCTTGCCTTGTTACCAGTTCCTATCCAAATAATGTCCAGGGTTCTAGCTTGAGTCACTGAGTTACTGCCTCGCAACAAATTCCCAGCAATAGGATAGGTAAAAAAGAATGAACACGTTAACGTTTCTTGATCCATACGTAGTTCAAGCATTAGCTGTAGTGCCTTAGGAAGATTCAAGTCCATTTTGCAGTTTTTAAATGGGTCTTCTACCTTAGCCAGAAGGCCAAATCCACTTTGGAATCCTTTGTTTCCTTTTTTGTCTATACTGGAGTCAAAAGGACACATATCCATCATAAAATGAGTTATTCCTTGGCACGTGTCAGGGACAGCACAAACGGTCTCACAAATGCGGTCAATCCCATGTTAATTTGTGGAACTAAAACAATACATATGTCAAAGCTGTTGGATTAGCATTCACGCGTCCCCATTGCCTAAGAGCTGCAGGCTTATAGCTTGGTGCTTGGCTTGATTCCTCCCCTACTGAAATGTCTTACTTCTCTGTTCACCCACCCATTCTGGGGAAAGCGTGTGACCTTGAACGTGACCCCCTTCTTGTCTGGGATTCCTTGCCTGCTTGTCATCTCAGTGTCCATTTTTCTTTGTTTTTCTATCTTTTTATCGTTCAACTCATTGGGGTGACATTGGTGAACAAGAATTACATGGGTCCCAGGTGTACAATTGTACACGGCATCATCTATGTGCTGCATTGTGTGTTCACCCCAGAGTCAGTTCTCTTTCCATCACTAAGTGTCTGTTTTCACCCTAAGACTCCTCACTCCGTATCATTCACGGGGAAGGCCACTGCCAAAGCCCAAAAGGGAAGGAACTGAGCCCCTTATTCTGTCTCATGAGCTTCACATAGGTTTTCTTGTTTGATTACTGCGACTGACCTTGGATGTGAACGGTGAGATTCCTGTTCTAATGAAGAGAAATCTGAGGCCCAGAGAGTTAGGTGAGCTGCTCATTGTAGAAGTGGTTTTTCAAATGATAAATGTTTATGGTCTGAGGAGACAACAGCAAGTCAAGTCTTGTGCTCATTCCCCTCCCTGGAAAGGCCCTGAGGTCCTTGCAGCTGGAGATAAGATGCCACAGCTCCCAGCAGACCTGCATCAGCAAGAACAATGGCAAACAGCAGTAGGACTGGTGGGTGGATGTTTGAGGATAACATACTTGCTTGGCAGGCTGAGACTTAGGCTCCTTCCTCACTAGTCACTCACTGGGCCATCCCACCATCAAACTGTGGTTCCACCAGGACGGCTGCCTTTACGTGAAGGTAAAGGGAAGAGGAAACAACGGACACCCCCACCAGAGCATTCCCCTTTGAGCTGCCCCTGCACAGGAAAGTGGTTCCCATCAACAGAAAGTTGAAATGGTGGAGGGTCGTAGAAAGGGTCGGGCCCAGCTCAGATCGGGGAGGGACATGCAGTGAGCTTCATGGCAGTTTCAAGTCTGGATGTCAGGCTTGTATTTTTCTTAGGGGAGGATTAAGTATCGGTGACCTCCTTGGGCACCGTAGGTCTTTGGGGAGTGTTTCGAGTGACTCCTCTATCAGAAGGTTTTTCTGCGTAATGTTTGCCCCCGAGCAGAGCTTCCTAACCTTTCTCGGGCAGAGGGCAGAAACAATAGCACTGGGAAGGGCTGCTCTTGGCTGGAGGTGACGGATCCCGGGACTCCGGCCACCCTGGCTCTGCCGGGCTTCCCCAAGGTCTGTTCTCACTGTGACACATGCTTTCAGCACCTTGGTTGGAAACTGTCTAAAGTGCCAGCAGAAACACTGCAAGTACTACCTTAGCCTTAGGGTAAATGATTTTCTGTACAAAATCCAATAGTAAACTCCTGAGGTTAAGGGATATGTCTTTGTAATCTCTCTCTTGTCCTCTCTCTGACTCTCCCCATCTCTCTCTCAAAGATTAAATAGACAAAAAGAATTGAACTGACATCTGGGATATACAATTTTATCTTTATATTGATGGGAATACTATCAAGTTGGGGAGTGGGGAGACACAGAAGGAGACAGAACCAGAAAAAGGAAAACAAATAGAGAAATTGCATTTTACTAGCAATATTCAGAATCAATTATCCATGAATCATAAAGCACTGAAAAACTTCCTTGGAATTGTCCACGCTTAAATAATAATCTGGCACTATTAGTACAGATCCAGTATCTAGGCTGATTAGGAAAATAGGTAACATGAAACAATGTAGCATGAAGAAGGGACTTTGGGGTCAGTGACATCTGGATATGAATCCCTGTGTCAATGTAAGAAACGTCCAAACCCATAGAGAAGGTTTATAAGAGCTTATTTGAGCCAAAACTGATGGCCTTTGCTGGGAAGCAAAATCTCAAATGCTTCAGAGAACAGCTTTGCAGTTTCTTCTACACACTTGAACGTTAAGGAGGGAAGGTGACAGGAAGGTGGCAGAAAGCCAGGCAGGGACTGGATTACAGGACAGGTGACAAGATGATGTGCTCTCCTGAGGGTGGTTATGTCTCTGAGGGGTATTACTTCGGGCATTTCAAAGGTGCATTAACCTAGATGCACAGCACAGGGCTGGTTTAAAAACCTTTCACGAAAGACGTTACAAGCTGGGGGCGTGACTTTGCACCACGACCTGCCGAGTTAGGAATTTATGATTTGTTACAAGCACCCTTTGTGTCCACACCAGCTATTAGTTCTGCGATTGTGGGGTGTTGTTGAAACTTTGTGTACAATGGGGACACTAATACCAATTTCATGAGGCTATTCCATTCACTGAGTGAGATGAGCCATGTGAAAATACAAGGTATGTACCTTTAATTGGATGCTCGACCCACATGAATTCTCTGCCCGGTAGCTTTATCCTGATATGGTCTCACACCACAGCACCAAGTTTACAGCAGACTTCTTTTGGCGCTTTGGTAATTTCCATCATTTTAAAAATGGTGTCCAGAACAGATCCATCTTACCCTAAAATTTGTGGTTTAGCAGTCACTATTGCAATAAAGCTCTAACTTGACCGTGTGAGAGGGTAGGAGGGGAAGATGTCATATTTGTAACTGTAGGCAATATATGTTGTGCATCTGTTCAGGTACTGCCATCATTCCATACATGAAAAGGGCTCTTCATGAGTCACTGATTCTCACAACCCTCCTGTGAAGTTAGGTATCATTAGTTTCCTGTTACGGAGAGAGAAACTGAGGCTAGGAGATTAAATGAAGTGCCCCAGGTGACTCTGCTAGTAAGTGGCAGAACTGGGATTCCAGTCAGTTCTTCATGATTTCAAAGCCTCCCTGTTTTTTCAGACTTAGGGACACACAATGTGAACACAACAAAACCACTTAGACGAGTCTCACGTTTTGGTCATAAAACATGGCATCGCTTGGGGTTCAGAGATGTCTTTTCTCCTGCATGGTCTTGGGGTACAACTCTCGGCCTGAAACTTGAGTATACCACACACTCTCTGGTCTAAGTTAAACGTAGGGCGAGAAGGAAGAAGAGCACAGGTAGTGACAGCACTCAGTGTCACCACTGTTAACATTTTGGCTCACACAACATAAATAAAAATGTCTTGTTTTTGGTTCAGAGGTGATTGTACCATTTACTACCAAGGCGGGAAATGGCACAATAGGGACACCAGAATTCTACTTGATCCATGACAGGTTTTCTGCCTCCATGTCCAGGTGGTGATTGAAAGTCTTTCTAGTGCCTTTATTCCGGGGTGGTTGCCACCAGGCCACCAACCTTCAGCCCTCAGACCCCACCCCTGGCCTGCCATCCCTGGAGCCCAGCCCTCTTGCCGACCTGGGCAGGAAGCTGCCTTCTTGGCTCACAGAACACACCTCTCACTTGGCATCTCTGAGGACCGAACAGCCGGAAGTCCTGCCTGCCCAGGAATCGTTCTCCTCCCTGTCCCTTCCATCCAGCCAGAGTCACCTGGAGTGCGCCACCGCCGAGAAATCTGCTCTTCTGTCAGCCACGGAAGAATGCAACACATTTTAGAAAATGCCTTTTCCAACCAATTAAACATTAAAAAAAAAAGTAAAAAGTTTGGCTTTCAAAGGATAGGTTTTAGATACCTGAAAAGCTGACTCACGTTGCACATCTCATGTCCAAATAAAGGGAATCCGTACTCATTCATGAGAATGAGACACAGCCTGGGCTTTGCGTTCGGGGGGCGGGGTTCGGAACCCCACTGTAGGCCGGGACGTGTTAGGCATGTCCCTGCAGTGTGCCGCCCTTTCCTCCACCCGCCGGATGGGGTGACAACGACTCTGACGGAGTCGTGGCCAGGATCCACCGAGACGGTGACCGCAGAGCTCCTCTGACGGCTCCAGCGACTGCTCCAGAGACGGCGGGACGGGGCTGCGCCCTCCGCTCGGAAACGCGTGGGGCTGCGTGACTGCCGGGGCGATCCCGCGTGACCTCGCTGCCCCTGGGGCCCTGTGCGGCTCTGAGAGTCGTGAATGGGGCTGCGGCCAAGACACGGAAGAGGTCAACAGGAATACAGGGCTGACGCTGTCGGAGGTTTTCCTCTCTGTTTAACATCAAAGTGGTCTCTGCACGTGGTTGCGTTCAGAGGAAGGCGTAGAGGGGCTGGGCTGCCGGCCTGACCAGCCTAGGACACCGAATGGGTTCAGCCCCTGTAAGGTTTAAGTGGTTAGGGAGCGGTGGTGGTGGTGGTGCAGGGCGTGGGCGGTGGGGGGACTCGGGGAGGCCTGGCTGATAAACCATTCGTTCCCTCTAAGTGCATTCACGCGGGCGCGTACTCAGACGGTTCCCACTTGAAATTCCTCATCAAGTGCAAATAGCTCCCAGCCTGCAGGGTTGGACAGTTTTCTTTCCATCCTCCCTTTGGCGAGAAGGCTCCGGCTTGTGACCAGCCCCAGGGACTTGGGGGTGTGCACAGCCTGTGCTGGCCCGGGAAATAAACTCAGAGGCTCCCTGTGTCCCCCCAACGCCATCCCCCGGCACCCCCATCTCCTTCTCTTTCCCCACCCCAGACTCCGAATGTTACAAGAGAAGAAAACCAGCCACAGGAAGCATTTGGAAGTCGGACCTGCTGGCCCACCCGTTACGCAATCGGTGGAGTTGCCTGAGCCTTGCCCCCGAGGCCTGCCCTCTCCCCGGGAAGGCTGCCTCGGGGCCGCGGGGCCGTGCGGCTCTGAGGGAAGCTACACAGGCTCTAGAGCAGCCGCCAGGAGCTCGCCTGGAAAGCTGGGCACGGCATTTGCCCACGGGGACCCGGCTCTGTGCCTCCTCCCCCCACCTGGCCTGGGGCCACTTCCGGTGGGCGTCCTCCAGGGCCGGCCTCTCTGTCCCTTCCACCGCGCCGGAGTCACCCGGAATGCGCCAGGGTCTCCGTTCTGCACAGGTGTGCAGCGGGATAACCAATGATGGATGCTGTGTCGGCTCGGGCCTGCAGCATAATTTGATTTGCTGGCTATCTGGGGGGATCACCCCTCTTCCCTTCCTCCTGCCTTTCTTTCTCCTGAGTTTGTGGCAGTGTTTACCTGAGGTGGCATCTTTTAAGCTGATGAATGACACTTGTTTCTGGTGTTCGTTTCCGCCCAAGTCTTAATTAAGTCCTGCAAGAGGCATCTGTAATTACAAATCTGGGGCTGTCTCCCGCCTCTAACCCCTCAAGAGTCACTCAGCATGCAGAACTGTCCCCCGTTTTCCTTTCTCGCCTCCTCACCATCAATCCCTGGTGCTGATGGGCCGGAGGGCGGCCTCCATCACTGCAGCCATTACCTCCGGGCTTTATGGCCTGTGAGGGCGAATGCTACATCCTGCTCCTGACGGAATCCATTAGGCTGCAGGAAGGAGCTGTTCCCAGAAACGTGAACTTGGCTGCTGGTGGAGAGCTGTGCTGGGCCCCCGGTAATGGGTCATCTGAAAAATAGCCCCCCTAAGTACCCGCTGCTGGGCCCTCCTGGAGGGTCTGCCTCCACGAGGGGCGAGGTGGAAGCACAGGGCTTTATTTTCCCTTTTTGTTTTTAGGAGTTCTGGGGAGGAGAACGCAGCCTCTGTACGTTCTGACCGAAAGAGTGCTCACGTGGCCGGGGCAGCCAGGGCGATGGATTAATGGCCTAGGAAATAGATGAACCAAACCAGCTCAGGCTTCCTATCTGCCTGCAAAGTTGAGATAAAATTAGAGCCAGTCCGTCTGGTTCCATTTATGGTCGGTCCACAGCGAGGGCCAAGAAGCAAGCTGGACATGCTTCTGAGGTTGCAGAAACTGGCCAAGTTTCTTCAGATACATCATCCACCTGCTTTTGTTTTGGTTTTCTTTTTCTGTCCCCTCTCATTCGCTATTAGAAAACTCATCCGGAAGATATTCTGAATTGGAAGAGGAGAAACATATCTTACTCCTAAGAAACTGTTAAGAGAAACTTTAGGCCCAAGCGGGGAAGGGGATGACCTAGAAACATGCTTATGGTTTCAACATGGCCTTATTAAGACTGTGTGGGTGTTGTGAGGACACAAATGACATAGGGTGTGGTCCCTGCCAGTCCCGATGTAGCGTCCAAGCCCTGGTGGTGACAATAAATTAAACAGCATTTGAATTCGTTAAATAAAGCAATGTGGTGCTGTGGAGAAGAGAATAGAGGCGATTTCAGGACGTGGCTTCTCGTCCCTCCTCTGCCACTAATGAGTGAGTGCTGGGACCGCAGGCTGCTCATCATGTGGGCCTGGTGTCCTTGCTAAATGCGAGGGGAGTCGTGTGAAATAACCTCCCGGAGTTCCTTAGAGAATCTAATTGCCCTCGCCGGTAGATCTGCGGTGTAGCCACGCTATGAAGCGGACCGTGCAGATGAGGGATGCTGTGACACAGGGTTCGGAAAAGGCTCGTGTCCCCGAGAATGGGAACAGCTTGAAGATCGCCCACCGAGAGGCTGGGGCTCAGGTGGACTCGGAACGAAGGGCCGAGGCCCAGGAGAGAGTAACCATGAGGAAGGGGCGACGCGAGTGGAGCAGGTCGCAGGGGTGGGTGCTGAGAGGGCAGGCGGCACGTCGGACTGGGGCCGGAGGGAGCGGGTGCCGAACTCGGGCGGTGAGAACGTGAGCATGCCGGCAACGGGTGGCGAGGGAAGACGTGATGTGACGGAGGCGGCTGGGCAAGGGGTGGAGCCGGGACAGTGGAGACACGGACCAGCCTTTGCTTTCGGCGTCAGTGCCAGCCTATCGCTGGTTTTAGACGCTTCCACTTGCTCCTGGACATGGCTCTTCCCCTGCTTGGCTGCCCCAATCAATCAATCCATCAATCACTGACAGAGGATTGGGTCACAAGACAGGGCAAAGACAGACAATGGCCTGTGGGAGGGTGGTATTGCACTAAATTTTGTTTGTTTGTTTTGTTTATTTGTTTTGTTTTGTTAGGTGCGTAGTTCCCTGGCTGGGCATCAGATAAAGTTTTTTATTGTGGTAAAACATACATAACGTAAACTTTACCACTTTACCCACTTGGTGGCGTACAACTGGGTGGTGTTAACTACGTTCACATGTTGTACAACCGTCACCACTACCCATTTCCAGAACTTTTTCATCATCTCTAAAAGAAACTCCGTACGCATTGAACAATAACTCCCCGTTCTTCTCTCTCCCAGCCCCTAGTAACCATTATTCTACTTTCCATTTCTAGAAACTTGCCTGTTTGAGGTACCTGTCATGTAAGTGCAATCGTATATTTGTCCTTTTGTGTCTGGCTTATTTCACTTAGCATAAGGCCCTTGAAATTCATCCATGTTGTGACATGGATCAGAACTTCGTTTGACAATATTCCATTATATGTAGAGGCCACATTTTGCTTATCCACACATCTATTGATGGACACTTGGGTTGTTTCTACCTTTTGGCTATTGTGAAAGATATTGCATTTAAAAATTGAAATTTGGCCGAGTGGAGATCGTCTTATTCTCTATAAAACATGATATGCATTAAGAATTTTTTTTTTCCTGCGCAGACGTTTGGGCCCCTGGGGTGCTCATAGATATGACACAGGTTAGTTGGGTGACTTTGAGAATGGGGTCTCTGTGCTGGAGGGGGTGTGGAACAAGAATGACTTTCCTGATAGCTATTCAAAATTCAGAATATGATTATGGAAGAAGGTCTTGGCAGGAGGGAAGAAGCCTTCCTGGAAGCCTCTGGAAGGAGGCAGCAAATCCATCTTCTGTCCCCAGTACCCGCCCTTGGGTTTCTTCTCTGCTTCCTCTTTTGCCCCCCCAATCAAATCTGCTCACAAAGGAGGAGTAGGGCACAAGCACTGACTGACCTTAAGCCAACATGTTCCTTGTCCCAGAAGTATTTGCACTGTAGGCCTCAGCTCCTGTGAGGAAATAAAGTCAGATTCTGTTAATCGTCAAGTGAGTCCCAGCATTTGACGCTCAGGGGTCCTGACCACCCACCTTGTGGTAAGTCTTGCTCAGGTGCCCTGCCCCTCAGACTCCACTGGGACTTGAGGAAGAAGGTGCTGACCCTTTGGGAAGCTTTTGCCTTCACAGGAGGAATGGGAGAAGGAGCTGGAAATCCCAAGGACAGGAGGAGCCGTCCCTTGCTTTTGCTCCTTCTTGTTGCCACCTTTGCTGGAGAGAATCCAGGCATTTTCTCAGGGGTCTCTGCAGATCCCAGCCATTTCTAAACTTTTGGGGGGATGGGGGCAATTAAGGGCATGACTCCCTCTCTTTGGGGTCTAACTGGGGGAATTTCCCTAAATTAGTTTCATAAAATATGACCTGCCCAACTCAGGGATGCCCCAGCTATTTGCAGGCCCAGTTGCAGGTGAGTCAGAGACCAGCGTCTCTACGTCCGCTGAGGGCCACTGGTGATGAGAATCACCTTGGGCATTCCCATGCCGCCTCCACATGTCCAACCCCTGAGGCACAGAGGAGGCTGCTATCCCGGGTAATCTCACAGTAGAGGTGACAGGAACTGGGTTTCATTGTGCTTCACCATGGTGGAGTATTAATAGAGCGGAGCTGAGGAATGAGCCATGGGGCAGGGCATGTTCAAGGAATTTGCAAATTCTCTTTGGATACCTAATCAGGAGCACCAGGGTTGTGGCATGGCCATCCAGTATTCAGTCAGCCAGTCAGTCAACAAACATTTATTGAGTGCTTTCTAAGCGCTGGGTGGAGGGTCTAAAGAGATGGAAGAACAGTCTGTTTGCTGTGTGCTCACAGTCAAGTGGAGGAGAAAGGCAAGTCCGTAATCAATTATAATAGAGTGTGGAAAATTGTATTTCCCCCAAGTGGCTACAGTAATTGCTCTAAAATACAGTGTGTTAGCAGAAAATTTGAGGGATAGTAAAACCAAGAGATCGGGAGACGGTTTTCTCTGAAAAGGTGGTTATGTCCACAGATTCCGAGAGGACAGGGACTGCCATGCAAAGAGGGGCCACAGGGGGAAGCACTGGGGATGGTGGGGTGGCAGAGAGCGGGCAGAAACTGTGGGTGAGAACCTTTCTAGTGGTTTCTGTGGGAAGGAACTGTGAGGCAGGGTAAGCAGGCTTAGAATTGGCTAGTCTGAATAATTTCAGCAGGCTCGGAGGCATAGGGACTGTCCCTAATTGTCTGTGCCCCTTGTGGTGATGAGGGCAGGGCGGTTGTATAGCTCCGAGTATGAAAACCCAGTGAAGACGTTGGTTGGGGTGTGGGTTCTGGATTGGTTGGTTGGTTGGCATCTGAAAAGTGTGCTTGTGAGTAAGTTGTTGACTGTCTCTAGGGACTGGTTAGTCCTGGGTGGGGCAGTCTCTCCAGGGTCAGAGCATCGGAATACAGAAAATGAAAGACATGCTTGACCCAATAACATTTCTGGTCCCACACACTTTTCCAGAACCTTGCCACACCCCCATCAGGAAGAGGACCCTTTCGTCTTACCTTGAGGTTGGAGTACCTTTGAGACTGTGGAGGCTAGGTCATTAAAGGCCACCATGTTGTGATGTGATGTCAGGGCACATGTAGAGGCCACAGGTCTGTGTTCTGATCAAGAGCCCAGCTAAGGTCCTAGTTGTTCGCCTGCATCAAACACCAGGCATGCAAGCGAAAAGGGCCTTAGATCCCAGGCTCCCCACCTGGCTGATGCCAACAGGAGCAGAAAAGCACTATCCTTGCTGTCCCCCGCCCACACATACACCAAGGGCCGATTTTTGAGCAAAATCAATGATCTCATTCTTTTCAGCCACTAGTCTTAGGGTAGTCTGTTGCACATCATTAGAGAACTGGGCACAGGATGATAGGATGACGCTGGGTGGGGGAGCATGGGATGCTTTGGATACTCATGGGGAGGGTGGGGACAGAGAAAGGGATGAAGACAGGTCAGAAAAGGCGCCCCAGAGATAAGAGGAGCCACATTTGAGAACTGATACATGCTCAGGTACTATTTTAAGCACTCTATGTGCATCTGAACTGTTCCTACTCCTAACAGTTCTAATAGCAAATGTGTGGGATTTTTCCCTAATACCAACTGATTCTCCAATTCTCTGGATCCCAGCTGGGTGTCTACAATTCAACTCAATTAAATTCTAACACAAACTACCTGGAGTTAGTGCAGACCCCACAGTTTTAGGGCTCAGTCCGACAAGACTGCCCCCCTCCTTCGGATGCCAATTGAAAGTCCCAGGTTGTGACCTGGGCTTCTGCACAACTGGCTATAAATCAGGGTTCCCACAAGCCCTCCTCAGTTTCGATGATTTGCTAGAATGGCTCACAGAGCTCAGAAGTGCTTTACTTACTGTTACCGGTTTATTATAAAGGCTACAACTCAGAAGCAGTGAAATGGAAGACATACACACAGGGTAAGGGGTGAAGGGGTAAAGGGTGCCTCGTCCGTCCTCTTAGCACTTCGATGTGTTCACCAGCCGCGAAACTCTCAGAATCCATCGTTGGGAGTTACTATTATGTAAACACGTTTGATTAAATCATTGGCCATTGGTGATTGGGCTTAATCTCTTACCCTCTTACTTCCCAGGAGGTTGGGGGTGGCACTGAAGCTTCCAACCCTCTAATCACATAGCTGGCTTCTCTGGGAGTCACTCCTCATCCCAAGGGGCCACTAAGTGTCAACTCATTAGCATAACTCAGGTCGGGTTGAAAGGAGCTTGTTATGAATCACAAAAAAATGCTCCCATCACTCAGGAAATTCCAAGGGTTTTAGAAGCTCTGTGTCAGGAACTGGGGGGAAGACCACACACATGTCTTAATTTTATCACAGTGTATTAACATTTATCATCCTTACAACAACCCTCTGGTGTTAGTGCTATTCCTACTCTGATGAGGAAACTAAACCAGAAAGGCACAGAGCTAGAGGGGTGCATGGAACTGGGGTCTCAGTCAGGTAGCCTGACTTCCAAGTGCGTGCATTAAACTCATGAGTTACATGGGTTTATTGATTCAACAGCCTCTTTCTCTCTCTCTTTCTTTTTTTCTCAAACAGCCTCTTTCTTTATCACAGAAATAATAGAGACCATTCGTTCGCTCATGTAAACATTGAGTGACTACTTCGTCAATGATGCATGAACTGACTTCGAAGAATGGAGAAGAATTAGAATAAATTTGTCCAACCCGAGGCCTGTGGGCCACACACGGCCCAGGACGGCTTTGAATGCAGCCCAGCACAAATTCGTAAACTTTCTTAAAACATTGAGATTTTTTTTTAATTTTTTTAAGCTCATGAGCTATCGTTAGTGTGAGTGTATTATATGCGTGGCCCAAGACAATTCTTCTTCCAATGTGGCCCAGGGAAGCCAACAGGTTGGACACCCCTGAGTAAGAAGGTATGCATGAGAACATAATGTTCTAATAAAAGAGATAAAAACATGAGACAACTTGGTGCATTTTATTTTAATCTTTTTATTTTGAAATAAAGATCAATTTATAGGAAATTGTACAAACACGCACAGGGAGGTCCCGTGCATCCACCAGCTCACGTCTCCCGAAGTTGGCATCTTGTGTAACTACAGTACGACGTCAGCACCTCGAAATCCGTGTTGGTACAATTCCCAGAGCCCCTTCAGTCTTCACAGGTCGTGGGCGCACGTTTGCCCGTGTGTGCGCGCGTGTCCCTGTTAGGTCACGTGTAGTTTCACGTAACTACTGTCACCACAATCAAGATGTACAATTGTTCCATCCCCACGGGCCGGGCTCAGTGAGTGTGATTGGAACACAGAATTGGTGCAGTGGGATCGTGATTTGCCCGGAGAAGTAAGCGGAGGCTACTTTCTCACATTAGCGGGGCGTGAATGTTGGCTGGCAGCTTCTGAACAGCAGTAAGGGTTACAGCAATACCTTATAGTCACCTCGAGGTTCAAATAATTTCTGTTAGAGCCGTTCCTAAGGGCGGGTTTTCAGAGCTGAGAGGAAAGAGAGACACTGCGGATTGTGGGTGATCGTGTGGAGGATGTGGGTGGGGAACAAGCAACGGTCCCTGTGACCTAGCACCTAGGACCAACCCCTGCCCCGCCCTCTGCCAGTCTTCCTCAGCCCCTTCCCATTTATTTCCCCCGAGCCGCCCCCTGATCGACGACTTTGCAGCCTGGCTGCCTTCCTCCCCCCCGCCCACCCCTGGGCCAGCCGGCTCTGGAGACAATCGCGAAGGATCGGTGTGTTTGGGGTTTTCATGCAACGTGGACTGAGACGTAGAGCGCACGTTGACAGTTCGTCTCATTTCTTCCTGTCGCTAAAGCAAACTGTGAAGAAGAGTCAGTGATTTCACAGTTGACACAACGGCTATGAGGTAGATTGGAAAAAAATCATTTGCTCCTGCGAAGCGGTGGTCGGATGAACCCCGTGAATTTGTTTCTTAAAAAAACGTGTTTGTTAGGGAAAGAGAGGGCCGCCACCCTATTCTTGGATGGGGGCCGGGGGTCCAGGAGACCCTGGCTTCCTGTGCAAGGAGCTTTGTCAGCTTCTGTCCACCAGGGCAAGAGAAGCATTTGGGTAACAATGATGAAGCCCCTCTAGGCCTTCAGAGTCTGCCAGAACCCGTCCTTTCTCGTGACCTCACACTGACATGGTAAGGTAGTGCCGGGTTCTAGTACCTCCGGTTTGTAGAGCGAGTGCACAGCTTGTAAGGAGAGAGGACATCTCTCAGCCTCTAGATCAGGGGTGTCTCATCTGTAGCTTCCCTGGGCCATGTTGGAAGAAGAATTGTCTTGGGTCACACATAAAATACATGCACACTAATGAGAGCTGACGGCCTAAAATAGCTCCGTGCATAATTTTCGTCGTGTTTTAGAAAGTTTACGAATGTGTGTTGGGCAGCATCCAACGCCATCCTGGGCTGTGTGTGGCCGGCGCGGTCCATGGAGTGGGCACACTTGCTCTCAATCCCCCTAAGACCCTGTGCCATTGGATGATCCATTTAAACATATGTGATCCAGCTGATTTTCTGATGAGGTTTACACGTTGAAGAGGAGCAGGGGAAGACCCTTGTCATTCATTTTGTGCCAGAAACAGGACACAGTGGCTTAAGTTTGTTATCTCATTTAATCCAAACCTTGAGAACACCAGAACCCAGAACAAATAAGAACCTCAGTCTCCAGCGCTGGCTTTGCATAAAATTGTGAGTGAGCTCAGTGGCGTTTGGTGGCCCGGGGTTCCCTTGAGTGAAGTCTTTCTTCTCTTTGCATTGCTGTATCCTGCCTCCCCAGAGGTGGCAGCTCCATTCCTGCTGCTGTTTATCCATCAGGGCTGGGGCACGCACCCTGTGGCTGAGCCTCTGCAGCCTGGGGTACACATGGGGTCCCTGTTCCTGCAGCTATGCACACACATCATGGGTTCTTGTCCTCGCAGGTTCCCCGGGACCTCCAGCCCCTGTGGAATCTCCACTAGGTATTTCTGAGAAAGCTCAGGGCTCTCTGTTCACAGGCACTGCCAACATATCTGTCCCTACTCTGTGATTGCTCGGCCTCATCCCCACTGAGGTGCCAAGCTCTGAGGTGTCCATGCTACACAGCTCTTGGTGGAGGGGTTGGAGTCACATGCCTGCTCCCCTCCATGTTGCACCCTGTTGCAGGGCTCCCCAGTCTGGGCAGCTAGTGCCCCAGTGTTTCTCAGAACATCAGCAACAAAGCTCTCTCAGCTCCTTCCAGAACTCCTGGTCTCCTTCAGACACAGGGACAAGTGCCTGCTTCCTCATGGGGATTAACTCTGATCCCGGGCATGCTGGGCACACACACACATGAGTGACCAAGAGCAGCACTCAGGACTCAGGGTCAACCTGCCTCTCTGTCGATGACCGTGGCCGGTGACTGGGTCAAGCTCAGGA
The DNA here is from genome assembly GCA_004026885.1 of Lyroderma lyra. Taxonomy (NCBI): domain Eukaryota; kingdom Metazoa; phylum Chordata; class Mammalia; order Chiroptera; family Megadermatidae; genus Lyroderma; species Lyroderma lyra. The sequence continues at coordinate 17,737 of PVJL010003048.1, forward strand.
GCCTGGCTCCTTCTCCATTCTGAGTGAATTCTCTCAGTGTCATAGCCGAGGAGGGGAGTGTCGGCTATTTGTACCCTCCCCACCTTCAACACTAAAATGTGAGTCACTGATAAAAAGCAGTCAACGATGGCTGGTTATCCACACTGTGCCAGCCACTCTGCTGGGAGCTTTAGGTACCTTATCTCCTCTTAACCCCACAACAACCATGAGACAGTGCAACGCACTGCAATGGGGTCAGAGGTCAGCAGGGACCCGAGAGCGCGGGCGTCAGACGTGGCCCAGTGTAAGGGGCTGCACTTTGGTCCCTCATCTGTAAAACGAGACACTTAAACCAGGTATATTCTATAAAATCCTTTCTGACTCCAAAATTCACTTCTGTGGCCTTTCTAAGGAATATTTACAACCAAATAAAAGTAAAAACTAAGCCTCCAAAAGACAAAGGACTGATTGTAGAAATCCATGTACATCTGTTTATCTGTGTTATCAGCGGGTGATGATTCGAGGAGGGAGTTTTTTTTTTAAACGACCAATTAGGATTATTTGTAAATTTCAAGTGTAACAGAAAGCTCACTTAAGACTGGCTTAGTGGTGAGGGACACTGAGGGCCTCATTCCCAAAAGGTCTAGAGCTGACTGGGCGTCTGCTCATTATGTCTACAATTTGCAGGTTGGTTCACCTCGGTCCTTAGGCAGGTTTCCTTCATTTGCAGGATGGTCATCTGCAGTGACAGGGGCTGACCACCATCCAGGGGGTGCGGGGAGCAAGTGTGGCTCTCCGTAATCACCAACAGATTGTTCTTTCACTCTGGCTCGTCCCTGAACTGCTCTGAACAAATACAAGGGGTCAGTTGGCACCGGCCTCGGTTATGATCCATAGTGAAGCCAATCACGGTGGCTGACAGGTAACATTATACTGATTGGAATAAACCAATCAGGGACTGCCTTAGAGCTGGGGGAGGGGCACAGATTCAGTCCTACCCAAGAGGGTTTGAAGGCTGGGCAGATTCTCCAAAGGAAATTCTGCGTGGGGGACGGGTCAGGAGAGAATGGGTGATGCCGCAGTAAAAAACAAACCCAACCTCTGTGTGGCGAGGACCAATACAGACATTTCCTGCTCGTGTTAGGCCTCGGGGAGGCTCTGCGCACGGCCGCACCTCCTGGACCCCGGCGGAGGGAGCTCTGTGTCAGCATGTGCTTTCACTACGACTGTGTCAGGGGGAGAAGGCTGGAGAAACCAACCCAGCAATTAAGTGTTTCCAGCTGGGAACGACACGCACCGCTTCTGCTCACATTTCATTGGCAAAAGCAAGTCAGAGGGGGATGTCTAACTTCAAGGGAGGGGGGGCAGACAAGTGCAGCCCATCTGCAGGCCAGGAAGGCGAGGGGGGCGGTGTCAGTGACCGGCGATCAGGTCTCACACGGCAAGAATGGGGACAGATAGGTCGTCTGCCAATACTCAGGGCAACACTTCCGAAACCATAACCAAAGGAGACGAGGAGGGGGTGGGGACGAATGGGAAGGAGCACCACCTTTGCGTGAGGACGTCCGGTAGAAGTGTGACATTTACTAGCTATGCCTCTAGGTAGGGAGCCTCTAGGTAGGGAACCTCTGAGCGTCAGCCGTAGAAGCAGGGGTGACAGTGTTTATCATGCAGGCTCTTGGTGCAGTCATGCATGTGAAAGGACGTTGTAGGTCTGTAACTGCTGTGCGATGCTTAAGGGTTCTTATCACTCGTCTTTGTCCCCTCCTAGGCTTGTGAGCTGCGGAGTGAGCTTTGTGAAGGCAACGGCTGATTCAGCCTGCGATCCGTCCATCACTCTGCCCATCCACGCCATCCCAAGTGTAGAAATAGGATAGGAATGGTTGAGTTTTCAAATAGGAGTATTTTTCCCCAAAATGTCGTTTGTGCTGTCATGTCACAATTGTGTCAGTGGTCTATTTCCTCCTAGATGATAGTACATAGTTTTAGTTCCATAAAGGCTTTGGTGATGTGAGCTTCCTGAACCGTACCCGAGGAGCAGGTGGGCTGGGGCACGGCACGATGACGGATATTCCTTCCCGGAAGTCCGAAGAGCTGGGGTCTGTTCAGGGTTCTGCTACCTGTCAGCTACACGAGGTCAAACAATTAAGTTTGCGAACTCATTCTAGAAAAAGTGCTGCACATCTCATTGCTGAGTATCACTACGGTCACCTTCATAGTACTCCCCTTGGGAAGCTGCGCACCGATGCCAGCACCTAGTCTACCCTGCAAAGCAATTTTCTGGAATGGCCATCAGAACTGTCGTACTTTGCTAAGGTTATGACACCTCACCAAGTTGTTTGTACAGCGCTGCCAACCTGAGCACTTGGTGACAAGATGGGGAACTTAATTGTCGGATTTTGGGTATGAAACAGCTTTGATGGCCATTCCAGAAAAAGAGCTCCAAAATTTCTTTGAAGGGTGTGGATGAGGCTCTGGCATTGGTGCAGAGCTTCCCAAGGGGGGGACTTTGCAGGTGACCGTAGTGCTATTCAGCAATGAGGTGTGCAGCACTTTTTCTAGGATGAGTTTGTGAAATTAATTGTCCAACCTCCTAGGACCCTGGGCAAGTCACTTAACACATTCAGCCTCTGTTTTGCTACTTTGGAAAATGCAGATAAAAATTCCAGTCCCATCTCCCACGGAGGCGTTTCCTCTTTTCGTTATACATCCACAAACACACATAGGACACTCTCCAGGTGGGAGCAAGACACCGAGCCGGGTGCCCGGGGGAACCAGCTGATTGGGCTTGGGGGCTGCACGCATGTGGGCTCTCTGCAGGGGTCTGGGGGCCTCGCCTTGTAGGCAGAGCACTCCAGCTACTAGAGAGTTCTGGGGGAAGATGAGGGCCCGCAAGGGGGTCACGTTGGGTGCTCCCCTCCACTGAGCCCTTCCCACTCTTGGTGGCCCCATCAAGAGAAGCCGCAAGAAACAACGGTCCTGTCCCCTTTCAAATGGTACATCTGGTCCGCCTACTGACATTTAGAATTTAGCCCGGTGAGACCAGGCTGACCACGCGTGGTGTTTGAAACGGGGCAGGACTGTGGTTTCCTCTCCCGTGGAAACCGGGACGTCTGGTCAGCCTATCTTGACTGCCCTGAGTGGCATAGAGCAGTGGTGTAGCTGGGGCTGGTGGCTCACCTGTCCAAGTAGTGAAGGGACACCCTTCTCGGGTCTTGAAAGCCCCCCATCAGGGGGCGGGGGGCAAGGGGAGAGGTGTACAACAGCCGTGGCAGGCAGTGTCAGCCCACCTCCTGGGTAAGTGCCCTGCCTCACGCCCTCACGGAGAGGGCGCCCCGGGGTGTGTTTGTCTCTTCGCAGCCCTGGATCAGCTGCTGGTCCCTTGACGGCTGTGCCGGAGCAGGGCCCTGGGTGAGGGCCAATTAGAGGATGCCTGCGAAGCACTTGGAGTTCCTCGGAGACAGGCTTGCTCTCAATGTATTATTAATAGTGGTGAGCAAAGGGGACCTGCTTACATACCCAGGGTCGGGGGTTGCGGGGGGCAGGGAGGCCAGAGGGGAGGGCTGGAGGGCAGGATCAGGCAAGAGAGTCCAGTGTTGGGGAATGCCTGTGATCCGAGGCTGTCAGGACGGTCATTATGAGATGGAAACTTGGGACCTTCCTCCAGGACTTGCATGGACCATGTCTGGACGAACTGGTCTGTGATGGAGGAAGTCAGTTAGCCTGAGTCCCCGCCAGGCTGTGCCCACCTTAGGGGACCACGCCAGCTTCCAGGGGCACTGCCTCAGCTGGCCAGTGTTCCCCTGAGAGATACCCTCTGCTCAGTTTTCTGAGGGAGGAGGGGGCAACGACCTTCTTGGATGAACCCCTTCCCCTCCCAAAGGTTGGTGTGTGCCCCATGATTTGTGTCAAATGGCTGGGTCATTAAATAAAGGACTAATTTGGGGTGTCAATTCCTGTGTCAGGGGTTGTAACTCTCCTCCCACTGGAGGAGTTAGCTGGGACCGCTGTCACTGCTGACCCCTGTGGCTGTACAGGTCGGTGGGTACCCAGGACAGCTGTCCTCCAAAAGGTATGTGTAAGTCTGTTATGGACCAGGTGTTTGTATCCCCTCAAATTCCATATGTTGAAGCCCTAACCCGCAATGTGCTGGTGTTTGAAGATGAGGCCTTTGGAGCTGATTGGGGGTAGATGAGTGGTGGGGTGGGGTGGGGGGACCTTATAAGAAGAGACACCAGAGAGCTCTGTCTTTCTCCTCCTTGTGTGGACATCTGCAAGCCGGAAGGGGACTTCCCCCCGGAAATGGACTGGCCAGCACGTTGATCTTGGGCTTCCAGCCTCCAGAACGGTGAGAAAATACATTTCTGCGGTTGATACGCCACCCAGTCCTTGGTAGTTCGTTGGTGGCAGTTCAAGTCGACTAAGACAGAGTGCTAACCTCCAGTCCCTCAGAGTGTGCCTTGACTGGGAAACGGGGTCACTGCAGATGTAATTAGTCAAGATGAAGTCATATTGGAAGTAAGCCGGGTCCCCAACCCCATTGGGTGCATGTCCTTATGACGAGGAGAGACACAGAGGGAAGACAGGTAGAGACACACGGAGAGAACAGGTGATGACAGAGGCAGAGATGAGAGTGAGGTGGCCACAAACCAAGGGGTGCCAAGGATTGCTGGCAATGCCAGAAACTAGCCCCGGGAAATGAAGCCTCTAGGGCCTGAGGGTGCCCAGCTGCTCTTTCACACCGACTGCGAGCACCTCCCTGCCTTTCACAGAACCAGCCGAGCCGCCCCGGCCCGCTCTCCCTGTCTCTCTGCTTCGGGACATCTGCACTTGCACTCCCAGGTTCTCGCTTTGAGGCCAGGCCTCCTGCTGCCAGGCTCTCACACAGAATGGTCCCAGATGCAGAAGAGCTCAGAGACCCAGAGGACTGGGGCCTCAGGAATGCAAAGCCGCCTTCCTGCTCAGCAAAAGGACAGGCGTCTCAGAATATCAAAAACAATCACGATCGTTATTTCCCCTCATGAATCACCAGTTTTATTAGTGGACACCCAATCTCCTTGCAGGGTGCTCCCATAAATTCCTGTGGAGAAATGGGCAAGTTCAGTACGGGTTAGTAAAATCTCAACATGTTCAGTGATCTGTCAAGTTCCGGCATCAAAACATCTTTGCTGTACCCGTCAGTCACTGCTGGCCTCAAGGGGTGGACACTGGAGAGCTACTAGTGTCCCTTTTCTCTTCCTCCCTGCCCCCCCAGTAATTCCTGATCGAAGGGCCAGATAAATGTCACTTTTAGGCACTGAAGCCCCAGCTTCTCTTTGTCATGTGTGTGAAGAAACCCGATAGAACATATCACATTTCCAAATCCAGTTGTGCTGTGTTATTTAAACTAGTAATTAAGAGCCTTAAGGCTGGCTACTTTATAGTGGCTTAACCACCAGCACCCCCTCTTCCCTGTTCTGGGCAGAGGGGAAGGTGCAGTGGCGGAAGTTGGGGTGCAGACACCCGGCACTATGTTGGGGTAGATTGCCTTTCAGAGTTAAGTGTGGACCTCTAGCGACCTCAAGACCAGAATTAACCTCTAGAACTTATTCAAAATAGCACCCTGCAGCCGTGCCTTTGGGGGGTGGCCCCCACTGACTGGCACCCTTGCATCGCTGGGAGGAGCGGACCCCACTACCCCAGGAAATCAAGCTGGGGCAGGTCAGCTGCCCAGTCCACTCATGCCCACCAAGCTTTTCCGCCTCCAGTGGAGTTTAGGTTCCGAAGAGACACAGAAACGTGCGTGGGAGTAACTCATCTTTAAATCTGGGCTGCCAAAGGCACCATGGACCCAAAGTCATGGCTCCTCGTTCCTGAGAAATGTTCTCAGGGTCGGCAATGCGCACAGGAACCAGCCCCCAGGCTGAAAGCATCACTGCACGTGCACGTAAACGTGGGTAGGAAACGGCCCCCCGCAGCACAGGCGTGGGTTCGGGCTGGGCCGGGCACCCCCCGTGCTCCGCGGAGGCGTCGTGGGGCTGGCCCTCGGGACGCTCAGGGCTGGGTTGTTAGTCGGGCACACCTGCTCAGGTGGCTGTGGTGGGCAGGCCCCGGGCCAGGCGCTGAGGGAGGTGGACGAGGAACCGTCCTGACTCAGGGCAAGGGAAAAAGAGAGGCTTGGCCAGTGTGTCCCTTAGGCACCCACGACGACACTCTCCTTGCATTATCTTATTGCATCTTTGCGACTCCCACTCAGAGACAGGGAGTCACTGGCTGAATCACCCCGGCGGCGATGTGAATCCGAGTCAGCTTAATTCCAAAGGCCTGAACACGTGCTCTCCCTGGTGTGAGGTGGTCTGAAGCTAGCCAAAGGAAGCCCAGGTGAAGGGGACATTGAGTCCAAGTGGGACAATCCGGTGAGATCTGTAACGGAGATAACATTTGAGCTGGTCCGTTGACGACAGGGAGATTGTCACAGGCGAAGGGGACCACGTGGTCTTCTCTGCTGAGAGGAAACTGCTCCACCCAAAGTTCCCAAGGAGGCGAGTGTGAGGGTGACGTACAGCATGAGAATAACCCCGTACGGCAGGTCCAGAGAATGTGCTGGAGACAACCTGACGAAGGCCATATTGTCAAGGGCCTGGAATGCCACCACAAGGGATTTGATTTTATCTTGTTAAGCAAGGCATAGTGATCAGAAAATACCTAAAGAGAAGGATGTAATTAGAGCTGTTCTCTGGGAAGATAGTCCTGACAGCGGCGTAGCTGATGGGGTGGTGGGGATACGACAGACGCAGCTAAAGCAGTTAGGAGGCTAATGCTATGGGGACGTCTGGGCTGTGGGCAGCTGGAACTGGGCCTGAACAGAAAGGACAGAATTCAGGGGAAGTTTGAATCAGCAGGACTGGGCAGGGTCAGCTTTAAGACATGCGACCTCGGGAGGGCCCTCCCTGCACTCGGGAGGGCCCTCCCTGCACTTGGTCGGAGGCTCTGCTATCGTGTCTTGAAATTCTTGGTCCTTTATGAGCAAAGGGCCCCCTCTGACACTTTCATTTTGCACCGGGTTCCACAGATCTTGTCATTGGTCCTGGGTTTGGGTTTTATGACTAGATCCACTGGGTTTAAATCTTCGCTCTACCTCCTGTAGGCTATAAAGATTTCAGCAAGTTTCTTAACTCCCTGGCCTCTTCAGTGTCCTTGTCTGTAAAGTGAGAATAATAATTATTCACTGGGGTCCATGAGGATTGCAGGACATTATGTTAATAACTACCACGTTTGAGCACTCGTGTGCCGGGTTTTGGGCTAGGCACCTTCATATTGATGACATATTTAACCATTACGGCACCTTATGAGGTAGGGACCATTTTTATTCTGGTTTTACAGGAAACAGACTCAGAGTGGGCCGTGCCACTTCTAAGAGGCAGAGCTGGGATCACTTCCGATCTCTCTGACTCCAGAGCCTGTGCTGGCACAGTGCTGGACACTGTGCTCAACTGTGTCATTATCATTGTGATTGTCATCCATGTGAATGGGGGTAGGTGAGGAAGAAGGGGGAGCACGGAGGCAGAAGTGATCTGGGGTGATGGGATGGAGGGAGCTGTCGTTCTCTGCTGAGCGAGGGTGTTGATGGGGTAATGAACTTGGCTTTGGGCAGCCTGCTTTGGGACATTCTGGTTTCTCTTTCCATTGGGGTGACCCTCACAACAACTCCGTGACTTAGGTTTTATTTGTGACGGTTCCTAAGCTATGAATTGAGTCAACTTTGTGGGTAACCTTCCAGCAATGCTTCCTGTCACCAGGGGAGATAAAAGTGCCTCCAAGACTTGGGATGGAGTCTCATTAGTGGAAATTAGGATACCTGAGTATGCCAGGAGACCTGCATGACTTCCCTTGTCACCGTGTACTGTGCCTGGTGACGAGGTCTAGCTCCTTTCCCGCCCACAGACATATAAGAAACAACAGAAAATACACAGATGTCTGCAGGTGCCCAGTGCCAGGTACGCAGGGCCAGCCTCGTCTCACTGGGCTAAATTCAAGGTGTCAGGAGGCTGACCGTATGTAGTGTTTGAAACAGGACCGTATTGTTGTTTTCTGTCCCATTTAAAATGGGACGTCTGGTCAGCCTAAGCCCAGTGGGATTGACTGCATTAGGCCCTTTCCAGGGAGCAGGGTGCGAGACGCTGAGAGGCTGGGCGAGAAGGGGGCGCGCCAAGCATTAGGACGTGTTGGGGGTCAGTGAGGAGGAAGAAGCAACATCCCAGGACAGGGAGGAAAGGCGACCTGCTTTCTGACATCACCACAGTGAGCACGGCTGGCCCAGGTGGCTGTAATGGCAGTCAGCCGAGGGCATCTAAGGGACCTGGCCGATGAACAGGAAGTGTGCCCAGAGATCGGCGTGTTCTTTCCCGAATCCTCTGCAGGTGCAGCTGGGTCCCCCTTCCCTGCCAAGTGTGTTTTTGGATGGTTCAGACCACAGTCTGTTTGAGTTGACTTTTTGCATACTTGCCCTAGAGTGATCCACCTCTTGTGGTGGGTGAGTGAGGATGCACGGAGGTGGGAGCATTGAGACGTCCTATTGCACCCGAAGGAGCCAGGTCTAGGAGTGCTGCCTGGGCTTGGGAATGCTCCAGAAAACTGTGTGCAAAGGAGTCATTTTCCGTCAATCTGTCACTTGTACTAATTCAAAGAAGCAGGGGTAGGGGCTGCTGGATGGTTATTAAACAAATGGAATGGTTTCCTTGATATACAAAAAAGACACCTTTTCATGTTCTGTAAATACTTCAATCATTTTAGGAATACGCAGTGTAGATAGCAAAATTTCAGTTCATTTCTACTCCAAGATAACCACTAACTTACTTTGAGGTGGCCAGTGGGCACTTTGCCTCTTGCACTCTATAATAGAAGTAATTTAGGGGAATTCTTCTGAATGTAACAAAATGAGTGCCCATGGAATGGGATTGAATTTGGTGTAGTGGAGAGGCCTGTGGACCAAGAATTAGGCATAGGCGCCTACCTAGATCCTGCCACTAACATGCTGTCTCTCAGAGTCTTCATCTAAGACCCAAGCTGGACCCTCTCGGGTAGGGGGATTGCCATTTGGAAGCCAGGTAACCGGGACACCCATTCTGGCCCAACCTCACTCTACCTACAAGGTATCTGTTTCTAGCCTTGTTTAACTATCCTTCTATTTGGGTTTGGACATTATTTTTGCCTCTAGGATTTTGGTACTTGTGCAGTCAGCCTTCCTGATTTATTGGTTGGCCTTCTATCTGGATGCGTTTAGATGAATCTCACAGAACTTCCATAGGAAGTCTGTATTAACTTGGGCAAATCTACCAAAAGAGAGCTTAGATCATAATAGTGACCATTATTGAGCATTTATATGATCCAGGCATTGTGATAAGGACTTCACATGAAGTATCAAATTTACTCCTCCCAACATTCCCATTAGATAGGATTTAATGAGTTTAACAGTGAGGGTGTTTTGGCTGCAAGTAATGGAAAACATGATTCAAAGTGCTTTAAACAATAAGGACATTTATTGGCTCACATAACTCACAGGAAGTTCAAAGGCTTTGGAGTTGGTTGATCACTTATCTATAAGAGTAACTTCAAGGACCCAAGTTCTTTCCATCTCTGTTCTGCTGCTGACAGTGTGGACGTCATCCTACAACCGGGCTCTCACGGTTGAGGATGGGTTATCAGCGGTGGTCCAGGCTCCTGCCTTTGTTCTTCCTCATGTTAAGCCCCAGGGAAGAAATTGCTCATGGATATGCTCTCAGAGAAACTGTCCTGGACACCATGGCCAAATTCCCTCGTGCTGATCTGTATCATGGATCATAAATAAACGGAACTGGAGGATAAAACCACTTTGATTGATTTAGATAAATCAAGGCCCACTTTCAGAGCTAGAGAAGTACCATATTTTGCCATGTATAGTGTGCACTTTTTTTGCCCAAATTTCTGAGAGAAAAATAAGGATGTGTATTATACATGGGTAGTACTAATTCGCATCTATATGTTTTAAATTCTTATATTTATGCTTATGAGTTAAAATTATAACTCTGGAAATCAATAACAATATCTCTATGCAAAATAATACCTTGGAATATGATAATCGGTTTTTTATATATAAAAAAATTTTTATATATAAAATTTCTTGTATCTTGTGTCTGTTCTTGTGTTTTGTAATTATTTGCTACCTAAAATTTCTTGTACCATAATATGTTAAAAAACAAATGCTAAAATTCCTTTACAATACAAAAAACAAGTACTTAAATATAAATAAACAAACATTTGAATTAAAAAATTAAAACGAAAAATATCTTTCCTGACAGTTTGGGCCAAACATGTGGGTGCGCATTATACACGGGAGCTCAGTACACATGCCAAAATACTGTAGGTAGATTTCTCTGAGTCACATTGCTCACATGGAGGAGGGCAAAAATCAGGGCTCTATCAGGAAAGAGGAAGGAAGAACATGAATGTCAGTTAGGGCACGAACAGTATCTAACACATTCAGGCAAGTTAGCCTTGTTCTTAACTGCTTTACCGTAATGTCTAATGCCCCTTCCACCTCGAACATTCCGCATGTCTAAGTCAATTAGAAACTGTTCAACCACTCAACCACTATGTGGAAAGAGTGTAAATAAATATGGTTTCAGTCCCTAGACATACTTAACTTCTCTAGACAGCCATTTTTTTTTTTTTTTTTTTTTTGCTTTTTGGTATGTGGGTAGCTCCTGGGCTGGGAATCGAACCCAGGCCGCAGCGCTGACAGCACCAGCTCCGAAGCCTTAAGCCGCTACACCATCAGGGAACTCCCTAGACAGCCATTTTTCAAAGGATATTTTATAAATACCCATTAATGTGGAGGAGAATTTTGGCATAAGATATCGGACTGTCAGTTTACAAGTAGGGTATTTCAATTTCAAAGTTTCAGATCTCTTTATGATTCCAAAGTGTGCAAGTGTACAGATTTCCTTCCAAACAAAGCCATAAAAATTAAATAGTTCATCCATAGCAAAAGTTAGGAAAACAAAACCACATTTATCTTCTCCTGAGTTCACATTTAAAGACAAACTTCCCCAATTCACCTTGAATTGGGAAAAAGAATCAGAACCAATGTATCAGGCAGTTATCAGTTTCATTGACAGCTCAACTGACTTAAGCAGTAAGTGGAATAAATCGACTTGCATCTACTGAAAAACCTAGAGCTAAGCAAGTGTCCTTTGGCTCAGCCATGGCACCAAAGATCCTGTTTATTTCACTCTTTCTTATCTGTCCTTTGTGGTTCTGCTTTATCTCAAGGCTGGCTGAATTCTGGGTCACAAGATGGCTGCCTATTACTTCTAGACTATGTGCTTCTCTCATCACATCTGTTGACCAAGGGCACCATTCTAAGAACTAGAACAGTTCATTCCTACAAGTCCCCAACAATGTCTCCTTGAAGTCCATTGGCCTGAACCAATCTGTGTGGCCAGGGGGAAGTAATTGTCTGATTCACTTTCTCCACATCATATATCTTAGCCCGAGAGTTGATCTTCAATGGCCAACCCAGACCCAGAGTCTACAGGAAAGGGAAAAGGAAATGATGCTGGCAATGTAACCCACAAAAGTCAATGCAGGAGCTACAGGAATTAATGTTTGCCTTGAGTTGATCGACTATTCCTCACAGACTTCCCAAAAACAATGTACAAAGATTGACAATTAAATTTACGAACTCATCCTAGAAAAAGTGCTACATACCTCATTGTTGAGTATCACTATGATCACCTTTGAAGCACTCCCCTTGGGAAGCTGTGCACGGACACCAGTGCCTAGTTCACCCTTCAAAGAAATTTTGGAACTTTTTCTGGCATGGCCATCGGGAGCTGTCGTCATATGACATTTGATGTCCGGAATGTCTTCAAAATGTCTTTCTTTCAACATTTCCTTTATTTTGGGTAAAGAAAAAAGTCATTGGGGGTCAGATCAGGTGAGTAGGGAGGGTGTTCCAACAGTTATTTGTTTACTGGCTAAAAACTCCCCCACAGACAGTGCCCTGTGAGCTGGTGCATTGTCGTGATGCAAGAGCCAGGAGTTGGTGAAAATTTTAGGTCATTTTCATCTTTTCCATGGAGCCTTTTCAGCACTTCCAATAGTAAACTTAGATGACTGTTTGTCCAGTTGGTACAAATTCATAACGAATACTCCCTCTGATATCAAAAAATGTTAGCAATATCATTTTGACTCTTGATTTGGACTGACGAAATTTTTCAGTCATGGAGAATTGGCTGATTTCCATTATTCATTTAGATGCTTTGTTTCAGGGTCATATTGGTACACCCATGTTTCATCACCAGTGATAACACAGCCCAAAACATCATCTTGCCTCCCCAAAAGGTCTTGACAAATTTTGACTCCCCTTTGCTTTTGTTCATTGGTGAACTCCTTTGGGACCATTTCTTTTGTGTGTGTGGGGGGAGTGGTTCCCTGGCTGGGAATTGAACCCAGGCCTTGCCATTGAGAGTGCCGAAGCCTAGCCACTACACCACCAGGGAACCCCCATTTGGGACCATTTTTGCGCTCACCTTTTTCATACCAAAATTTTCAGCTAAGATTTTTCTAACCGTTTCTCTATCAATATTTACTTGGTCTGCTATGCTCCTCACAGTCAGGCGATGATTTTGACACCCAATTCGACAAACATTTGCAATGTTTTTGTCAGTTCTGCTCATTACTGGCTGCCCTGACCTCTCTTCCTTCATCATTGATGCTTTCTCTCCCCTCAGAAAAACATTTAGTCCATTTGTACACTGCCATTTTCTTCATGGCATTATCCCCATAAATTTATACTAAAATGTCCCTGATTTCACTTCTACTCTTGCTAAGTTTAACAAGAAATTTCATGTTTGTTCACTGCTCTGATTTAAGCTCTGACATTCTTGTGATGGCACACAAGAACTCGCAATAATAATGAACGTCATTCAGCAAGACACCGCCACACATCGACATGAACTCAGCTGCGAGACACAGATATACCAAGGTTACAACATCTTACTGAGTCATTTGTACAGTGCTGCCAACGTAAGCGCACGGTGGCAAGTTCACAAACTTAATTGTCATGCCTCATACACAATGGCAGTAAGAAGAGAATGGAGAGAAAGAGAATAGTAAGCAAACTGTAGACACTACTTGTTGAGATTTAACAAGTTTTCTAGCTAGCCCGAAGTGTCCTCAGTGGAGAGTTAAACATCATGTCCTGAGTAGGCTTGCTGAGTCATCCCTCCCCCAAAGCCTCCTTCCTTCTCCCTACTTGCAGGGCGTTTTCTTCCAAGCCCCTTTGAGAGCCTCAGACTGAATGTAATTGTCTTCTGTTTATCTGATGCTCTAGTCGTAGGTGAGTACCTCCTTTTTTTGCACAATGAGGGGTCACCCTCCCTGAAAAACCTTCTTTAGAAGACTTCCATTGGGGATACTTGGTCCTCAACAGTAAGGGGAGTGGCCCAGAATCAGCGTTAAGCAGCAGCCTGAAAACAGAAAGACATTAATGGCAGAGGGATGCTTTGTTCTTCAGTTGTTCATTCAACTTTATTCATTCATTCATTAAAAATTTCCAAGTCAGGGAGTTCCCTGATGGTGTAGTGGCTAGGCTTTGGTGCTCTCACCACCATGGCCTGGGTTCGATCCCCACTCAGGGAACCAACCCCTCCCTCTCCCAAAAAAGGAAAAATTTCCAAGTCTCTGTCACATGAAGCTTTCATGGTAGTGGAAAAGATAGAAATTTAGAAAAATATATTTAAACTGTAAAGTTAGGAAATGGTTAATGCTATAAAGAATAACGCAGGATAAGGGCAAAGGTTGTGTGTGTGGTTCTTATTTTTGATACGGTGGTATGGGTCGTTCTCTCTGAGGAAGAACCAGCCCACCGTGCCGTACCATGTTCAAGACATAGAGGAATTTTTGAATAATTAATTATAGGCACTCTTCACTCATTGACTGAGTTCCATTCCCATGACTAAGTCATTAAATGAATTGGTCAATAAGTGAGGAGCCTAAAGGCAGATGTCTTGCCACATGTCATGGAGCCATAGTGTATGTATTTTTCAATAGATACCATGCGACACCACACTTACAAACAAATACGTAGTCTTCCCTGATTGTTAATGCTTTGTGTAGTGACTACTAACTGTGGTAAAGAGACAAAGACCGAGGAAGGGGACTCCTGTCTGACAGGTTGTTATGCAGGTGGGTCATTAAGTGAAGAGTGGCTGGAATTAGGTAGCTGGTTTTGTGTACCCAGAGTTGAGGTTCTCTCAACCCATTTCCCAGGAGCAGGCCTGTTTTGTTCAATCCAGATTGAGCACAAACAATTCGGTCTCCAAAAGAGGGATTAAACAAGCCATTCAACCTTAAAACAGAAAGGGCAAAAATGTAGACGAGTAAATAGATAAATACTAATTTGTCTTTGAATTTTGCACCTTTACAGAGAGCTTTCTGAGTGGGGAGGTGGTCCTTAGGGTTCACCAGCCTGTTTGCAAATGAACGTTTTCCTCAAATGGGCCCCAGTGGATTGTCTTCCCTCAGTCGAGGGCTAGTTAGTGGAGCCCATGTGGCTAGGGGAATAAAAGCATCAATTTGACCCAAGCATCCTTTGACCTACATGTTTATGTCGGGGTTAAGAGTAGAATGAATTGTCACTGAAAACATGTGCTTGGTGTATTTAGAAGATAAGTATTTTTTTATTGCTAATTAGTGTTGGACTCACATACATTTGTCATGTTGGTATGTCAGATTCATTTGTCCTTTAAAACCCAAGTGCCTTAATTAATCTTTTTCCGTCCACTCCTTGTTACAGTCTGGCTGTTATTCAGCCAGCTGGGCTCTCTGGTAATAGGTTTTCTATCTAGGAAATCTCGAGTTTTAAAGTGGAAACAAGTTTGAATCCCATTAAAGAACACACCATTTAGGGAATCCAAGACTGAGACTCATCATAGTGATCCCACAGAATGGGAAGATGAGGGACTATCGTACTCCTCAACTTGTTCTAGGTGTTGGCCTGGGTGTCATTCTCTCTGCAAAGCATCTCCTGAATCCACCCTCTCTGTCAGAACTGGAAAGCACTCCCTCCTCTGTGCCAGGTAAGGCCTTGACACACAAACATCACAGTGTGTCTGATTTTACTTCTATTTTATTGCAACTACTTTTAACCCATCTGCCCTTGTATCAACTCTCCCCTACCACTCAACTTCTAGGATATGGGAATGGTACCCCATTTTACTTGTGTTCTCAGCACTCAGCATCATGCCTGGCAAGATGTTCTGTGTAAAATGATACAAAAGAGTAATTCTTTAAGCGAAATACATAATGATTTTAAATCTGGCCTCATTTGATTCATAAGATTGTTAAGACAAGCAAAATTGGACCCCAATGTTTAAGGAAAACCTAGTCGATGATAAATTTAGTACTGAGAAAATTCTGTCGTTCATTGAGTTTTCTTCATGAAGAGTGAACAAAAACAAAAACCACAAAACAAAAACACTGCTATTGTTTAACTTTGATAGCAGAACATCTTTCAGAACTTTGGTGCCCCCTGATAATACTTTTGAGAGATACTGCCTTAACGACTAAGTATTCCAATATAAAGAATATTCTGACCTAAAAAATAATAACCAAAACAGTCATGACTCTTGAATATCATTTTACTACATACAGGGGGAATCATATTTATTCTATTATTTGACCCTAAAAAGAACAGTCAGAGACAATTATAATCATTTAAATGATGAGACATGTGAGAATGAGTTAGATTGTTCCCATTTGCGTATCTAGCAGGAAGAAGAATTGAAGCATGGGCCCATGTGCTATTTTCTGTGTGTGTGTGTGTGTGTGTGTGTGTGTGTGTGTGTAAGGGGTGGCACCATTGGATGTCTGAAGTTCTTCCTAGAGGGCTGACCTTCAGAGCGTTTCAAAGGTTCTAATGAAGCTGTGAGCATATCTGCAGACCCAAGACGTCTGCGGATGTGATGTGAGGCAAGGCCAAGAGGTGGAGATTTCGAGTCCTCCCACGACTTGCCTTCAGTGTGACTCAGTCTGGAGTGGCCACCACCACATCTTTGCTGAGCTATGACTGCTGCTAGACCATGGAGGTAAGGCTGAGTCCCCGGGGAGGGGAGAAATGAGGCCACATGTTACATGTTGGTCTCTCATCTTCGGCTGCCTAGGCTCGTTTCAGTTGCTCGAGGCGAGTTATTTTACCTGCCCCTGACGAAGATTTTCCAGTGACGGTGACCGGGCTGGCCTCACAAACGACGCACGCTAAGAATAAACGCGGCCCCGGGGACTGTGGTCATTAAAAACACCTGTGGCGGGATCGCAGCACTCCCAGGCCCACAGTCCCACGTCCAAAGTTGTGGGGGCCAGATGGGTTTCAGGACACAGAGTATTACCTAACACCCCTCGTGGAGATTCTTGCAGCATTGTGCAATCAAGCATCTTATTAAATCTGCGGCCAAAGGGAGGGATTACGCGCCGAATGAGGCACAGTCTATAAATAGGCTCGCAGCAGTGCAGGTCAGCCCCTGGCGCCCAGCGAGTCAGGAATGATCTCCTGGTTCGGGGAGCGTCCTGAATGTCAGAATTGTGGATAAGGAAGACCAGGCCCCTTTCCTCTCATGCCCTCACCACCTCCCTTGTCCCCTCATTATTCCCCTCAAAGGCAAAGCCTGTTCTTTGGCTTGCTGGGGTTGACAATGGCCCACGTGACGTTCCTTAGGCTAATGCTATGTCTTCATCCTCTGGATGCATCTCACCCGCTGGCGAAGGCCAGGGTTTTCGAGTCTGAAGAATGTTACGTAGTTAAAGTTAGTTTATGAAAATTTGGCCAATGAGAAGATTCTCCAAGAACAGTTGACGTTTTGTAGACAGAGAGGAACTGGGGGAACCTCTCATGTGGTCGTGCCAGCAGAGCCTCTTGGCGGGAGCGCTCACTCGGTCTAAGGGACAGATGGGAGCAGGAGGGCCAGGGCACAGGCTTTGTGTTGGAAGAAGTGACTTGAGCTGCATGGGTGAGGGTTGGGATTCTCATACGAGGGATTTGAGGTGAAGGTGAGGCCTGAATACGAAATAACAAACGGCTTGCTGTTTGCTGAACTTGCAAACCTCTCCCAACATCTGGGGCTGAGCTCCTGCTCTGTCCTTTGCCTGCAATGCCCTTTCTGGGCTCCTGCCTGGGCACACGCCTACTTATCTTTCAGGACCAAGCTCAGATGTCATCTACTCCGTGGAAGCCTCGCCCTGCCCCTGGGCAGTGTTAACTGCTCCTTTCCCTGTGACCCCACAGCCTTCGCATGCATGTGACAACACTTTTCTCATTGCACTGCAGTTTGTCCTTGTCTCCCCAAGTTGCCCCTGCAGAAGGCACTACATCTTTTATTTATTTATTTTTTAGACTGGCACAGTGTCTGGCTTACAAGAATTCTAAGCAATTATTATTAGTCGAATAAATGCTTATGCCTTCTATCATTTCTTCATATTTTCTCCGTCCCCTGTTTTTCTTTTCCTTTTCCTTTTTAAACTGGTCACAACTATGTAACTGCAGTGGTAATTCTAATATGTACTAAATGTTGGGAGGTGGGAGTAACCACTCTCCTCCAAGAAAGAACCACGGGATTATGAGAAAATGAGACGCGTGAAAAGGTTGGGGTGAACTGTATCTCCTTAAAAGATATGTCCACGTCCTAGACCCGGGCCCCTGTGCCTGTGACCTAATTTGGAAAAAACGTCTTTGCAGATGTCACTGAAGGAAGGATCCCATGATGAGATCACCCTGAATTGAGTGGACCCCAAGTCCATTAACAGAAGTCATTATTAGAAGCAGGAAAGGAGGCACAGAGTCACAGAGGAGAGCAAGTGATGTGAACGCCGAGGCAGAGATCGGAGTGATGCAGCTAAGCCCAGGAATGCTAAGGACTGCTGGCCGCCCCCAAAGTGAGGGGAGAGGCGTGGGGAGGAATTCCCCATTAGAGCCTCCGGAAGGAACCAATCCTGCAGGCACTTTGATTTTGAACTTCTGGCCTCCTGAACTGTGAGAGAATATACTGGGAATACCGAAACAAATGCATGCACATTTTAAGAGATGTTACCTACTGCATCAGGACAGGTCGGGGGCAGAGGCAGGAAGAGGGAGACAGAAACCGGAAGCTGTGAGGCAGGCTGGGAAGGTAATGCAATGGGGGTGGGGAGGTGAGGGCTGAGCCAGCAGAGAGGGCAGGGTCACTTGGGGCCCTGTGGGCCATTTAAGTAGAGTAGCTAGCTGGGAGTATTTCCGTACAGACAAGACATAAACCAACTTGACTGTATTTCATCTGCTGAAAAGAGTTTGTAAGACAAATGACTGGAGAAGCAAAGGATAGAAATAAACCATGTGAAATAAGTTCTATTTTCTTAATGGTGTACGTACCATGTATTTTGTAATTATGTTCGCCTGGAAGAAAATATGGGGCCACAGCCAGTTCAGATGCTGCTGGTTATCAAGGTCAAGGACTCACTAGCCTGCTGTAGCTAGGGAGTCAAGGCCCTGGGGTGCATACTCCTGCTACTTTCTCCTGAAATATTTTTGGTCCTGATCAGTCAACAGAAGGACTTTCTCTCCGTACACGTGGGGAGAAGCCCCTCATCCTGCAGCGTGCCCACCCGTCTTCTGGGTTGCGAGCTGTCACCAGATTCAGGACGCCTGCTGTACCAGGGGAGGGCTACTTGTAGTCTTTCCAATTAGTCAGTTTGGTTTTCACGTCTGAACAAAAGCTGTGCTCTTGTTGGATCGGTAATTCCTTCTCCCTTTTCTGATCCATCTACCATTTGGTCAGGTCAGTCTATGGTTTACCGTTTTTTTCTTTCTTTTATTTTTCTTCTTTAAAAATTTTTTTCAATTACATTTGACATACAATATTATATTGGTTTCAGGTGGACAGCATAGTGATGAGGCATTTATATAACTTACAAAATCCTTATTCCAATACATCTGGTTCCCATCTGACACCATATATAGTTATTACAATGTTACTGACTCTCTGTCCTATGCTGCGAAATATCCCTGCAACTATTTTGTGACTATAAATGAGTACTTCTTAATTTCTTTCCCTTTTTCACCCCCCACCCTCCTCCTATCACCCCAACAAATCTAGTACCCATCTGAAGCCTCCCATAGTTATTGCAACATTATCTCCTATATTCCCATGTTATACCTGATAGCCCCATAACTATTACTTTGTAACCACCAAACTGAACTTCCCAATCTCTTCCCCTTATTTTAAGCCCTCCTCCAACCTTCTTCCCATCTGGCAAACATAGAAAACAAACCAAATGTTTTCTAGTATTGATAAATCTGTTCCTGCTCTACTTCTTTATTTTCTTCTTTGAATTTCACCTATAAGCAAAGTCAACTTGCATCTGTCTTCCTGTTTGACATTCCACTCAGTGTAATAATACCCTTCATGCCTTTTGATTGGAGCTTTTAATTCATTTAAATTGAAGGTAATTGTTGATGTGTACCTATTGCCATTTTATTGTTCATAATTTTGCTTTTGTTTATTCCCTCATCTTAAAGCAGTCTCTCTAACATTCTGTGTAATGCTTGCTTGGTAGTGATGAACTTCTTTAGCATTTTCTTGTCTGAGAAGCTCTTTATTTGTCCTTTGATTGTGAATGATAGCCTTGCTGTATAGAGTAATCTTGGGTGTAGGTCCTTGCTTTTTATCACATTGAATGTTTTCTGCCACTCCCTTCTGGCCTGCAAAATTTCTGTTGAGAAAGCAGCTGACAGTCTTATGGGAGCTCCCTTATAAGTAACTAGTTGCTTTTGTCTTGCTGCTTTTAGTATTCTCTCTTTGTCTTTACCTTTGCCATTTTAATGATAATGTATCTTGGTATGGGCCTATTTGGGTTTATCTTGTTTGGGACCTTCTGTGTTTCCTGGGCTTGTATGTCTGTTTCCTTTGTCAGATTAGGGAACTTTTCGGTCATTATTTCTTCATATAGGTTCTCAATTCCTTGCTTTCTCTCTTCTCCTTCTGGTACTCCTATGATGCAAATATTGTGTGCTTGATGTTGTCACAGATCCCCCTTAAAATGAGGATTATTTTTTGGCTTCTTTTTTCTTTTTGCTGTTCTGACTGGATGTTTTCTGCAACCTTGTCTTTCAATTCGCTGATTCCATTCTCTGCTCCATCTATTCTGCTGGTGGGTCCTTCTATTGCATTTTGAATTTTAGTTATAGTATTAAAATCATCATTTTGAGCTCTGTATCTGATAGGTTGCTTGCCTCAATCTTGTTTAGTTCTTCTGAAATTTTCTGCTGTTCTTTTATTTGAGACGTTTTTTGTTTCCTCATTTTGGATACTTGTCTGTATTTATTTCTATGTATTAGGTAGATCTGCTATGTCTCCCAGTATTGCTGGATAGCCTCATGTAATAGGTGCCTTATGGGGCCCTGGCACTGTCTCCCTGGTCACCTGCACTGGCGCTCTTGTAAATTCTGGTTTGATGTTAGTGCTGTGCCTGGAGCTATTCATCATAAGTCTCAGAGCACACTAATGCCGGTTGCCACCAGCCTGGGGCCTGCAGATTTAAATAGTTTTCCAAGAAAAATTGCAATGCCGGTGGGGCTGGCTGCTCACTGGAGAAAGTGCTTCTGGTGGTGGCGGAGTTGGGAGAGGTAGGGTCCCAGTGAGTCAGCAGGGTGGAGCGAGGAAAGCTCAACAGACCAATCAGGTTCAGATTTGGCTGTGTGGGGGCGGGCACAACACAGGAAAGATGGAGCCTGTCAGTCAGAGCTCATCAGACCAATAAGGTTCAGTTTTGGCCGTGTAGGGGCGGGTACAACACAAGGAAGATGGCGCCCACCAGTCAGCTCCGGTGGAGGAGGGCGCGCCCAGGAAAAATGGTGACTCTCCTCCAGCCCTCCCTTTAAAGCCACACACCTCAGCCTGCCCCCAGCATGCCTTCGACGCCCCTTGAGTCACCCTCCCTCTGCCGGTGAGTACCCACGAGTGACTGAGTCTGTGAGGGCACTTTAAGTGAATGTCTGGGTTTACCGGCGCCTTCTGTCACAACCGGACGATTGGAGTCCCCGTTGTTTTTCAGTCAGATGTTGTGGGGCTCCTTTTCCCAGTGCCAGTGCTGCGGGCTGGGAAGCCTGGTACGAGGCTGGGGTTCCTCGCTCCTCTGGGGGGAACCTCCGTGACTGAGACGTCGTCCTGATTCTCTGCCGCCCCCAGAGGCTCGGCTCCGTTCGCATCTGCGCCCCTCCTGCCCGTCTCACCGGCCGGCGCTTCTTTGTACCTTTAGCTATAAAGCTTCTGTTCAGCTGGACGTCGGATGGCTTTTGCGTGGGTTGTTCAGTAGTTCAGTTGTAACTTTAATGTGTTCACGGGACGAAGCGGGCACAGTGTGCACCTGCTCCGCCCACTTAGCCCTCCCCTCTCTGCGAATACCTGGAGTAAGTCCAGTTGATTGCTAATACTGACATGAGTTCTGTGGCCTCAGTGTCCCTTCGAGAGTGGCAATTTGGAAAGTGTACACTAGGTTTCCAGTTATCATGGCAAACAGTTTTCAGAGCCATTCATTCATTAAATTTTGAGTGTACAGTGAGGAAGAGCTATGTTTTGATTTTAAAGAAGCATTTTGAAAGACTTTTTTGTTAAAGAATATTTCCCAAGCTGGCCTCTGGCCAAAATGCCCATGTTAGTCTTGTTTTCTTTTCAAGCCTTGAAAGCCATGTGTAAAATTCCATTTGTACTTTGGAAAGATAAACCATACCCAGATCTGCCATGATCACCTAGGTCAAAGGTCCTTACTGGCGTTGTCCCTACCCCTTGGAGCAGTCTGGCTACCCCATGTTAGCTCTCCAGGCTGCAGGCATTCCTTTATTTTTGTTGGTAGGAGAGTCAAAGGCTCCCCCTTTTTCTTAGACCTTTCTGTTAGCTCCCCCAAGTGAGAAGGCCAAGACTTCACTTTGCGTGAGGGGAAGAAAGTGACCTGATCGCTAGTTCAGCAAGCTCAGATTGATAGCTCAAGCTCAGCGAGAAATGGTTTGTGCAGCCTCTTCTTTAGAACCTCCCCCAGGTCCTTTGAGGATGAGCCCCTAGCATAGGGCTGGCCCCAGAGGGACAGGATCCTGGAGAGGTTGGATTGGGAAGAGGACTTGTCAGGAACAAGGAATTGGGGCCACCAGTGAGCCTAGCCCTAATGTCATGGAGCATCTTTGGGTATAGGTACCCACATCAAAACCAAGAGGGTGGGTGGGGGTGTAGAGAGGTGGAGAGGCATGGGCAAACCTCCCTTTCTCTGCGACTTTATCTAGCGCTAACCTTGCTATACCTTACTAAGAGGAGTAAGAGACTTCCAGGGGAAGTGGTTGGATTTGGATTGTCAGTAGAAAATGATTGCATTCATTTTAGGCTGACTAGACAATGGTACTATATCCCATTTCAAATGGTACATCTGGTCAGCCTCGTCTCACTGGGCTAAATTCAAGTGTCAGTAGGCTGACCAGATGTACCATTTGAAATGGGACAGTACTGTTATTTTCTGTCTTGTTTAAAACAGTACATCTGGTGGTCAGCCCAATTCATTTACGTGTAGATTCATTCTGTACATTCTTTCCCCACACTGGAATCTGAGGCAGGGATTTGGAACCATACACAGTTGTATACCATGTGAATGAGCCATGGTCATGAAGATTGAAGCTTTCTCTCACCCTGAGCAGATCTGGCCCACCTCCGGCCCGGCTCGCGTTTCTTTTAACCATGTTTTACATGATAATCCTTTGAGTGTTCAACAGTATGTGTTTTTAAGCCTGAAGAAAAACACATTCTCTCTTCTCTTCATGTTTAGTTATCAAAGCTCTGAAGCATTTGATTCAAAAGCAAAAGAAAAAGCAAAACACATGAGGCCAAATGACGCCCTCCACAGATAGGAACTGTGCGTGTGGATTAAAGAACTGAGTTGAATCACAGGAAGAAAATGACATGGATTTTTTTTAGAACAGACAGAAAGGAAAAGTAGGTCAAAAATTTCAACCTCTCCACCCTGTCGTTGTCCCTTTAAAGCTCTTACTGTCAGAGTTTGGTGAAGTCTGTACAAAGCCATGATACTGAACTCAAACATTAGTAAAACAGGGAGCTTAGCATTTGAGAAAGTGTTGGGGACACCGTGTCTCCAAAAAGACATTGTAAGGGAGAGTCAATTACTTTTATTTCCACATTTCAAGTCAAGGCTAACGAGTTACCAAGTAACACGTTTGCTATTTTGGTTGCTTTACAATACTCAGTGGGAGGAAGAATTCACATTTGATCATAAGAAACTCTTTTTTTTCCTCCCACAAATATTAACAAAATGCCTACTAAGTGTGGTAATTTCCTACAAATTACCACAAATGTGGTGGTTTAAAATAATAGAAATCTATTGTCTCCCAGTTCTGGAGGGCAGAAGTCAAAATCCAAGTGTCACTGGGGTGGTGCTTTCTTCTAAGGCTCCATGGTAGAATCGTTTCTTGCTTCTGGTGATTCCAAGAGTCCCTGGGCTTCTGGCTGAGTAAGTCCACTCCACGCCTCCATCTTCACGTGGCCTCCACCTGGTCTGAGTTGTTCCCTCTCCCATCCCTTATAATGACACTTGGTTTTGGGTTTAAGCTCACCCAGATAATCTGGGATGATTTTTCTATCAAGATCCTTAACTTAATTACAACTGCAAATAGCTTTTTTTTTTTTTTCTCAAGGAAGGTCCCATTCACAGATTCTGGGACATGGACCTCTCTTTGGGGGGCCAGGATAGAGCCTGCTACAATTTGTAAGACACTGGGTCTGGTACTGAAAGGCCCATGCTCCCCAGGGGCTCATTTGCTCAGGCTGTAAGGAACACAGGACATGACCTGGGGTGGAGACGATGCAAACAGGTCTACATTCAGAAGCCGGGCAGGGAGCGGGTGTGATGACATTACCAGATGAACTTCTCTCAATAGGATTTATAGGAGGGATGTCACCTGATCTGGACCCTAGGTAGCATTTTTGTCTTGTTTTTACTTCATGAAAAAATGTATGTTCAACACAGAAATCGAGAAGTTACACAGAAGCAAAATCAAGTCACTTCCATTCCTACCACTTAGAAATAAGTTCTATAAAAACCTTCCAGATTTTTTTACTGTTTGTATAAACATGTTTAAAATATATTTCCCAAGAAATAAAATCAGAACATAACATTTTGTGTTATGATTCAATATTTTGACTTATCAATATGTCAAGACATGTTTCTATAGTAATAAATTTATAGCCCTTATTTCAATTTTTAGTTGCTAGTGTTCTATTTATCGACTGTATACAACAACATTTGTCTAACCAATTCTTATTGTTACATAGGTAAGTAGTTTTTAAACTTGTGATATTTTGAAAGATGCTGCAATGCATACTCTCTGATGTAATTTTTTTGTGCTCATCTAATGCTTTTCCATAGGATAAATTACTAGAAGTAGAATTGCTGGGTGCAGGGGTATACACTTAGATGGCTTTTGATAGTTATTTCCTAAAGACAATCTGAAAGGTCATAACAGGGAAGGGTTTTTGAGAGCAGTGACATCTACAAGATGTCTTTCAGCTTTAAAATTCTGTGGTTCTGGAGTTCTTAGATTTAGGAAGTGTTAAAGCTATGCCTGGGCAAGAGAACAAGGGACTCAAAGGAAAGTCATTGGAGTTGGATTGTCATTGGAAAGTCACCAGAGTTGGATTGTCATTGGAAAATCAATAGAGTTAGGTCATCATTGGAAGGTCATTGGATTTGAAAAGCTCTAAGATCTGTAGAGCTTGGGTATCCACCAGGACCTTGACGTTGCCCAAGAAAGTGTTAGGAGTAGCACAGAGAGGAGTATGATGACCAAGGTGCTAAATTCCTTAATTAGTGTTTGGTGCTGATCTGGGTTCAGTGGGGACAAGAGATGAGGAGGTCAGCAGGTGGTAACTACTCTGCTTTCTCATGGCTTCTCCTCCCTCAGGAGTTGTGCTTATCGCTGTGTCTCTGTGTTGCTTTGCCTCTGTTTCCCTTGTGCTGGCTGGTCCTCTCTCTCTATTCAATGCAATCCCTCTAAATTGAAGAATATGATTGGGTCAGTGAATCACAGGCTAGTATAGTCCCCACTCCTCCATCCCCCCTTCTCCCAGTTGTGCAGGCAGCATCACTGGTTGATAACTAGATAATGAACAGTTGCCTTTGTACCAAATGCTTACCCTGGCCCAATCAGCTGGTCTGCATGGTGGGGAACCCCCATAATACCAAGCATATTAACTTTAGTGTGAAGAACCTCTAAAAGTGGCTGGGATATGGTGGGCATTTGGAAACCTAATCCAAGTGTGAGAGAATTCCAAAGTGGAGGTTCTTTGAATTCCCTGCCCAGGTCAAGAGACTAGTTACGAAGAATTAACATAAACGAGTCAAGTGGTACCATGGACCTGAAATAGGGTGAGGTAGGAGGAATGGAAAAGAGAGAGGAGATGACGATGATGATGGTAATAATAATAGTAAACATTTATTGAGTATGTTCAATGTGCCACGGCCTGTTCTTAGCACTTGGCATGTAGAGTAAAAGCAACTGATAAATCAATCAAGATCCCATAAAACACAATGGGCTATTGGTAACTCTCTACAGTCCTGAGCCTGCCCCCTTTCTCATAGGGAAGCTGCATGAAATTCTGTTCTTTTGGGGGAGGAGATAATCCACAGTCCTGAAGTTAACTTTGATCTTAGTCCCTCCCCCTTATCCACTTCCTGCCAATTTGCAAATTCCACTTTCAGCTCCCTGGCAGCTGCCCACGTCACTCACCTACCGCTGTGTCACTTCCTCCTCCCGTTTCTCCTCCCCACTCCCCATCACCCGGCCCCAGTACCCAAGCCACCATTTCTGGTCAGTTGTATTCAGTACATGTTTTCTTAGCTTTCTTTTTATGCTTTGCGTGACAATACAGACCCACTGCAAATTCTGGTTTTCACGAGCAGAAACCCCTATTTTACATGCTGAAGTTTTGGATCATGCTTATCACTTGTGTGTTATGGAGGGGTTGTGGTATGTTATGAATTCATTTGCTCCTCACAACAATATATGGAGTGGGTACTACTATTTCCCCCATTTTGTAGATGAGTTAACTGAGGCAACAAGATCATAAATAGTTTGATTAAGGTTCAATAGCGGCGTAGCCAGGATTTGAACCAGGTAGGCTGACTCCAGAGCTTGTATGGTCATCTGCTGTACCACAGAGCGTTCACGACGCTCTTGTCATAACGCCTAGGGACAACCGCTCATCACACTGAGGTACATTGACTTTTCAATTCATTCACGTCACTTTTTCTTTTCTTCCCAACACACTTATTCTTGGACCAGGCGTGACTTCTACTTCACGGCTCACTTACTTTTCTGCCAACCTATTAGCATCTTTCTTGTTCTATTTCCTTTTTCTACACAGCCAGATCCCATGTCCCATCATTTCTACCAGTTCTCAGGTATAAGGTTTCGAGCTCGAGTTTTATAAACTTTCCTACATACAGTGGTACCTTGGAGCTCACTGTTAATTGGTTCTGACAGGTGCAACAAGTACCCAGAACAATGAATAGCAAACAAATGTTTCCCATAAGGAATCATGTACACAAACTTAATGCATTCTCAAACCAAAAATACACAAAATGACCACAGACTAAGGTAAGACCACAAGGCGACGTGCACAGGACAAGAGCTACCTCGTGACTAACATTGGCCCCTTGTTTTGGCTGGAAAGGGCAATCGACACCAACAAGTTCTAGCCTGTGTGTCGAGGACCAGACACACGAGGAGGACTGGGACAAAATGTTCACGTCAAAATGAGTTGAGTCCCAAATTCAATGAGTTTCAAAGCAGCCGAGTACCAAGGTATGACTGCATGTGAATACATAAAACTAAGTTGTTATTTATTGTTACTACTGTCATCATACCTTCCCCCATACCCACTATCTATATTATTTTTTCCTGTTATTTATTTATTTATGTTTAAACCATCTCACATTTAAAAAATAAATTTATTTAACAAAAAAAAAATCCTCCTTATTAACATGACTAGGCAACATGAGGGAATTATTAATTTTGTTTTGTATGATAATAGGTATGGTTTTGTAAAAGAATATTCCCCTTTACTGAAATTGCATGATGAAGTATTTTAGGGGTAAAGTGCCTCAATGATGGTAATTTACTTTTAAGTTGTTGAACGAAAGGAAAATGTAAACAAGGTAGAATCTCTGTGATGGGGTATGGATGTTCATGGTACTATTCTTTCTATTATAGTGTGTTTGAAAGATTTTTTTTTTAAGTAAGAATTAAAAGACCACTTTCCCTCATGAACATGAATGGAAAACTTCTATCGCTTGCCATATTGAGAAGATAACTCTAGAAATAAATATATTGAAAATAAAGCAGTGTCTTTACATTCTAGCTAAGTATCCTTGCCTGATTAAAGGCTCTGTCTCTATTCTCCTTGCAAATAAAGGGGATTAGTAAGTATTAGACAGGTGTTAAAGAAATCAAGTCCCAATCTAAGACTTCTCCCTAAATGACTAAAGCAGGATTGAAAAGGAATAACGCTTTCATTACATAAGTTCCAATGTTACCTAATGCCATGTCCTCGTACCGCGTAAGTCACCAGGGGTATCCATGCCATCGTTTGGGAAGTGGTGTCCACATCATTTCCCCCTTTGTTTTCATTAAACTTGTGCTGCAAAATACTAATCCAACATCCGTCCAAACACTTAGCCTCATTGTCCTAAACTGTTTTGGCACTAGAGGAAACATCAGGGTGTGATGCAGGAGAAGGAAGACATTCTAGAGACTTCTAGCAGAATTGGATATAATGCAAAGAGGTGGGGACTTAGGGAACTGAAGATGTGCAGGAGTAGAGATTAGGGCACCACTGGGCTCTTCTATGTGTGTGTGATTCACAGCTACATTTGGAATCAATTTGGGAGGAATTGCTACTTCTGTTGCCAGATCTACTGTTGCCTCTCAGGAGGCGAGCTCATGGCCAGTCTGGGGAGTAAACCACCAACACCCACATTTGCTGAGCTTGCTTGTCTACTGCCCTTGATAGAGAAGATGGCTGCTACCTTTTCCCCACCTTTCTAGCATCACACAGGGGCATCTCAATGGCAGAGCCTAATCAAAACCAGAATCCTGTTTGCAAGGAGTCTGAGAAATGTGGATTTTAGTTGTGCAGTCCCTGGTGTGTGTGTGTGTGTGTGTGTGTGGTGGCATGGTGGTTAGAAGAGCTGGGAATGAATGCTGAGTGCAAACAACATAACGTGGTGGCCTCGTCACCTCAATTCATGGCCTCCCACATTTAGTTGGATCCTCAGTGCCATAAACTCCAGTCATGTTTATCCTCTATTTACTGTTCTCAAATTCCCCTCATTAGATTTTATATGCTTGGAGTATTTCTTTTTTTTTCAATCCAGCCTTATATTTTTTTAGCTGTGCTTTGTAATTTCTAGCCTTTAATCCCTCATCTAAATTTAGCTAAAGAAACTTGAAGACATTAAATAATAGATACATTCTAGACATCATTACTTTATTTCCAATGGCCAACATGCAGAATGTATATTTAAAAATAGATCGCTGAAGCAGAATGTGTAACTCCATTCAGTAAAATATTCATCAAAAACGTCTAGTTTTCCCAATGCGTGGGAAATAACAAGTCTTTATGTATAAAGAACAGGAAAGTAAGTTCTGTGCAGTCCACTGCAGACAAGGCTTCATTTTGGGCCAATTAGCGCCATGGCAGAAGAGCAGGCCAGAGGACTGAAAGATGATGCCAGGGAAAGTACTCCCCCCAGGAAAATAGTTGTTTGCCCTGTAAAGAGGTTTAACACAATTGCTCTTTTAAACTCATCATTTTAAATGATCTCAACTCGTCTATTCCCAGCTTTGTTCTTTTCCTTTATAGTATGCCATGCACTCAAGGGGCTGGATTTCCTGAGGATCTGAGTTAAGTCCCATCTCCTTCCCTTCTTACGCGATTGAATCTTGCCATCTGGCAGCGGCGGGAAGTCACATAGACGCTGTGTCTAGGGCTGTGTCCACCTCTCAAACGCCCTATTGAAGTTTTGCATTGACTCATCAGTGGTAGGATGTCAAATGTGGGTACGTTATTACATTTTGTAGAAACAAGTTCTTTCCCCTTTGTACTTGTTCACCCTTGATGATTATATAGTAATGTCGTGTAGAGTTCTGTCTTGGATGCATCTCTTTATATGTTATCTAATCCCTGTAATTAAAAGTAACGCCAATAAAAAAGGAAAATTCCTTCAGAGCTCGATGACCCATCTCTTACAAAAGAATTCCTTGTGAAGATAACAGCTTTACACAATCAGGTTGTGCCTGTAGTTTCCTCTCACACCAAGCACCAAAAATAGAAAACAGAATAATCGAGGTAAAGAACATTATCATTACTTTAAAGTTAATGGGTAGAAAGCTGTAGAACCAGCAGATGGTACACCCAGGCATGCAGGTCCGCAGAGAAAATGTTAGTTTCTGGAAATGAGGCTCAGAGAAAGGATGAAAGTAGCTGTAACTCATGCTCCTCTGTGATTCGGAGATAGCTTCCTTATGAAATTAAAGTGCCAGGAAGCAACAACACTAAAGTATAACTAATGCCAGATAAGATGTAATCTAGGAAATTGTAATATGCCCATCACGAGGTAATGTTGTAATGGCAGTCACGTTGGGGGGCTGATAAGGACTATTGGAAAAAAAGGTGTCACAGTGAGAGAATGGCAGTTCGCAGTCTCCCCCGCAGTGACTCAGGGTGCGGATGCGCTGACCCCTGTCCACATGAGCGTTCGTGGCTGCAAGGTGCCCTGTGGCGTTGTACAGACGGGCGAACCAGGCTGTCACCCTGGCAGCTGTCCTTAACGACCTCCCCGTGCCTCCTAGTCTGCTCTCAGCCTTCCCCAGTCGTGGCACCATCGTCACTGGAGTTCTTAAGTGAATTTTCCTATTGGGATTTGGGGGCAGGTGGCTTCAGTCACCTCTCCCAATCCATGTCCTTATCTGTAAATCTAAGACGATGATGTGCTCCACCTGGAGTTTTTTATGAACTGGACGCGGGCTGTCGGGAAAGATCCAGCCATTGCCTGCACAACGAGAGTGGTTACCCGGCTGCTCCTGTCCGGACAGCGTTTGCACCAGCAAGGAAATTGCTCCGAGGGCTCCGTGCCGCGCCCAGCGCCCTACACCTGAGTGTTCCACTTAGCTTGGCACTTCTGCTTCTGTCGGTAAATGCATGCTTGTTCATCTGTTTTATTTTCCATTTGTTTTTGTTCATCTCTTTTTTCCCTCTGCGCTCATGCACTTACACAACAGGTGTTGATTAAATGAACCTGATGTGAGTTCAGGTGGTGTGAATTGAACCCTCAGGGACAATTCCCTGTCAGGCAAACACAATACTTTGACAACAAGATGAAAACTTTTCGTCACTATGTTGGGCATCAGGGTGGAGAAACTCCTTGGGTTGACTTCCTTCTGGAAGCGTTTTCTGAGCACCTGGGTTCTTCCTCTATGCGCAGAGACAGGTCAGGGTAGAGGTGGAGAACACGGATTCTGGGGCCAGGTTGCTTGTGTTTGAATCCTGTCACTTACTAGTGGTCACTTCCGCAGTCCTCTCTATGAAGTGGGGTGGTTACAGTACCCACCCCATGCGGTTTCTTGGAGGATGAACTGAGGTTGTGTGCAAGGAGCTTAGAGCCTTGCCTGGCATGTACCAGGAGCCATGCAAGAGCCAGCTATGATTACGTTATGTCAGACCATATTCAATTTCTGTTTTAAGGCAAAAACGATCCAGTATTGGCAATGCCATTTGGTTTAACCTGATTCTGGCCACACCATGCTGCCCTTCTTTGCTTAAGGCTATCTCCTGAGTTAGGGTTGCTGGTGGTATCTGCTGGCTCCACGGGCATGTTGGTGTGCTTCTGCCTTACCCGGTGACTTCCATGGGTAAGATCAAGGTCAGTGTCATTTTTACCTGGTTGAGCTATAAAGCAAGCAAGGAAGTGGTCACAATGCCCTGCCCAGCACCATCTCACATGCAGGGTGGTGCTGAGGGTGAAGAGGCCAGTTAACGAGGCTCTGGTTGATTCTGCTGCTTTGAGGGGCAAGGCAGAGGCAGGGTATGTCCGAGATGGTTTAGCCACAAGAGAGGTTGGCCCTGGCAGGAGGCCAGGCCACCAAGCTTAATTATGTTACCCCCAAATTTATACATTGAAGCCCTAGCCCCCAGCATGACAACATTTGGGGATAGGGCCTTTAAGATAATTTGGTTAAATGTGGTCAAAAGGGTGGGACCCTAACCCAATAGGACTGGTATCCTGATAAGAAGAGGAAGAGACACCAGAAACCTCTCTCTGTCTCTCTGTCTCTGTCTCTCAGCACACAAAGGCCCTAGGAGGGCACATCACGAAGGCAGCCACCTGCAAACCAGGAGAAGTCTCCCCAGAAAAGTAGCCCTGCTAACACTTTGATCTTGGACTTCTAGCTCCCGCAACTGTGAGAAAATAAAATTCTGTTGGTTAAGCCATTCAATCTGTGGTATTTTGTTATGGCAGCCAGAGCCAACTAATACAAAGCAATTTTAATTTTTCCTTCAGTGTAGATTCAGGAATACATCAATTTGTAGGATTTCATTTTTGCTCTAAAACTTGTTAAGTTGAGAAAGGTATTTGTTACTATCTTACAAGGTCACTCGCTCACCCTGAGTATTGAAGTAACAGATGCAACTCAAAACCTTCTTCTCCCTCATCAAAAATGCTAACATTTTCCCTTGACTCCCCCAATCTCTTTAGGAGACTCTCGTAACGCATGTGTTTGGAAATAGAGATGCAATGTCTGCATCGTATATGTATTTTCAGTGGTGTGTAATGCATGTTGATTTAATGCATGAGCACAGATTTTATTTATCCACCGCACTGTGGGATTGGGGTGGGCACAGGGGAGTGCTAGGTGAATAATGCGATGGTACTCAAATAACATCTGTTCCCCGAAGTCAGACGGCCCAATCCCACTGCAGGAAAAGAGGGGGGCCGCCAACGGGGTTCATGCGCGATGCCTGATTCTGACAAGCTGCTCTCTTCCTTGAGTTCTCATATGTATTGATACATATTTATACAATACTATGTATATTCAATCAGTATTTGTTGAATTGAATTATGTAAATGTGTGCTAGCCGATAGTATAAAAATGGTACTGCCAGGGTAGAAGCTCTCCAATCCCACTGTAGGTCTTATTTATACACCTCATAAAGAATGCTAAGCTGCGAGGTATCTGTGGAATCACAGCTTTCATTTATGGCTGGGGAAAAAATATTTACAAGCAGGAATGTGGAATTTCATTTTGCTTTGACACACTGTGGGAGGTGTTCTCAGAAAGGTGTTTAGAGAAAGCCAATGTCATCCACCATTGATCTTATTTTGGAGTTCCCAGAATACATGGGGAAAAGGGAGGGACTGTCTGTAAGGACCGCCCCTGTCCAGCAAGCCCATGGCCCCACCCCCGCCCCCTCCCACCGAACAGAAAATGTTGAGTCCCCCTCCCACTGAACAGAAAATGTTCAGTCCTGCTTTTTCCTCTCTCATACTTGCTCATTTTCTTTTCATCTCTTCATCTACTCTTCCTCTCTCCCTTAAAAATCTTTGCATTTTCCTTTTGTAAAATGAAAAATTGGTTGATATGGTGGAGCCCGCGGGCGAATGTGTGGTCATGTGATGGGAGACAACTATGTGTCTAATGATGACTGTTGGGAAGAGCCACCTCTCTCCTTTTAACTGAGTCTACCAGGGCTGCCTGGAAAAAATTCAGCCATTGTCAACGTTGTCATGCTACATGGCTGGCTACTTTCTGGACAGCCCTCGTATATGTTTCTGTATGTGCAGGTTTCTTCTGAGCTTCTGGGAAGCTTCTGTTTCTTTCTGCTGGCCTGGCTGTCCCTTGCTTGATTTAGTCTAGGAAAGAACTAGCTGCTTAGAGGGGGAGGAAAGTTAGAGTTCAAGGTGCGAACCCTGGGGCAAAGGAGGAGGAAGAGGATTTAAGTAGGTTTTGCTGTACTTTCCTTAGCATTTTTTTTTTCCAAAAGCCTCACAACAGATTCAAATTGCTTTCTGATTATTTGGAGAGGTCAGATGGGCATTTGTCAGATCAGGCTGGACCCTCTCTGTTCAGACACTTGACCTGGCTGTAGCTGTTACAAGTTGGGAAAGTTCTTTTCCACCCAGTTTAGCTGCTGTGCCTCATGCTGGGCACGAGGAATGAAAACAGGAGAGCTCGGCGAGCTGGGTCTAGAAAGGACTCCAAGAGCTTTTGAGACCTTAGTGGCTGGAGTCACTGAAGGTGCAAACAGTCTATTTCTGAAGCAGGGAAACCATGGTCGCTTGGAGGGCTGACTCCTTCTATATTGGGCCTCATGGACCCACAAAAGGAAAGCACTGTATTTTTGGCGAGGAAGAGAGAGAGACTTGTGGTCAACAGCGCTACTGAAGCATGAACAGAACAGTGTCATCTTGGTGGGCAGAGCTGCACCTCTGAGATTAAATTTCCGTTTAAAATGAAACAAAACTGAACAAAATACATTTTTTCTCTTCTCTGTGGCATCAAGTGATATGGGGCCTGGAGACTGTGTGTGTGTGTGTGTGTGTGTGTGTGTTTCTTTTTTGTTTTGTTTTTTTCAGAGGAAGAAAGAGAGCTCCTGAAACATAGTGCTAAACCCAGACTCAAGAGTTACTTAGAATTTTCTGGGTGCTGGTGACTTTGGTTATCCCCAAGCTTTATGAAGGTGAAGTCCCAAACGTGAAGGCCTAGGCCAGTGCTGTTGGCCCATGGAAGGCATGGTGGGGGTAGGAGAAGCTGGTATGAAGGGGCCTAAAAGACAGAGGAGTGGGCGTGAGTCAGATGCTGGTTGGTAGCAGATGACAGCCAAGGCAGACTCACAGAACTTCTGTTCAATCCCTGATGCCTGGAAGGAGGAACTGGGTAAGTAATCGGACCTTGATGGCCAGGCAGATTAGGTAGGCAGTAGAGCGATTAAAAATTATTACTCTGAGAATCATCATTAGACCAATAATAATTCCCATTTAATGAATGCTTTGGTATAATGCTTTGTCCAAATTAACTCACTTAATTCTCACGGCAACTTGTGAGGTTGCATACTTGCTTTTATAGAGAAGGAAACTGAGGGTCAGAGAAGTTACTTAACATGTTCAAGGTCAAACAGACAGTAACTGTTGGAGCCAGGATTTAAACCCCATTGGCTTGATTCTGGAGCCCACGTTCTTGGTCATAATACCATGACTGCTGGTATAAGACAACCAGGAAACTGGCGACCACTGGGAAGCACAAATGGTATGTCAGTTGTCTGCCTTTGATCCTTGCATAGTTCCAAGCACATAGCAGGTGCTTACTAAATGGTAGCTGACTCACTCTCATTGCTCAGGGGATTATATTCTTGTTGTAGGAAAAATACTATTACGCCTGAGACAGAACACAGTTTAGATCAAAATACCCAATGCCAAATAAAAAAGAAAAACAAAATCCATGGGCAGGTCATAAGGGAAGAAAACACATAATCATTTAGCAGATTGGATTCCATTAGCTCCTTCTTTTCCAGTGAGGAAACCATCAAAAATCAAATTAAGATCCGAAGGTTGCCTGATGAATGTAAAACCCCAGCAAAGGAAATTGGATTTCCTAGAGGGTATATTTTCATCACATGGTGACTGCCCCAGTGAAAAATCCTCCTTCAGTAAGGAATATGTTTGCCCAGCAGACTGGATGTTTGTGTTGGCCAGCTGTGCTCTATCCTGGTCAGTGCTGGAAAAACACCTAGTGTCTCACCCTCCAGCTCTTTCTAGACTCCATGGTAACTCCTCACTTTCTGTTTGCACTTGTCATTATGACATCCTCCTCCTTGGTTTTCACACTCTTCTCACTTTACAGTTTCCATGTCTACAGTTTATTTTACATGGACCAGAGTGCCTGCTCTTCGGGACAGTAGGCAGTTTGTGTCCCAATCACATTTTAGGGGTGCTTTCTCCAGTGAGTGGGTACTTGTTCTCCTTAACCATGGAGCTAGCCTGTTATGGGCTCGCATTGCTTTTATTTTTTTTTCAAAGCTCATACGAAGGCCTATCTTTCTTTGAAACTATGGCTCTCTGTAAAGCTTAGGTAGGTTCCTTCCATTATCTATGTTTATTTATTTAAATAGATAAAATATAGTTATATCATTATGATATAGTTATTGTAGCAACAATAACTATAGATTCACATCATTATAGATTCACATGCAGTTGTAAGAAACAATACAGAGAGATGCCTTGTAGTTTTACCTAGTTTCCCCCAATGATAACATTGCAAAACTATAGTGTAATATCACAACCAGGATGCTGACATTGACAGTCATGATAGGGAACATTTTTAGCACCACAGGAGTCGCTCATGTTGTCCTTATGTAGCCACACCTGTTTCCCTCCCACCCTAACCCTTCCTTACCTGGTAACCCCTAATCTGTTCTTCATTTTTATAAATTTTTTTTTAATTTCAAGAGTGCTATATCAATGAAATCATCCCATATCTAATCTTTTAAGATTGGCTTTTGTCATTCAGCATAACTCCCTGGAGAATCCAAATTGTCGTCTGTATCAGTAGTTTATTTCCAGTGCTGAGCTGTGGAATGGATGGACCACAGTTTACTTAACCAACCATTCACCACTGAAGGACTCATGGGTGGTTTTCAGTTTCTGACTCTTACGAATAAAGCTGCTATACCCATTCATGAGCAGGTTTTTCTGGCATGTGACCTCACATAGATCTTCATTTATCTGGGATAAATGAGCAGGAGTGCAATGCTGGGTCTTAGGGATAAGTATGCCTTTAGTTTCATAAGTAACTGTTAAACTGTTTTCCAGAGTGGCTGTACCCTTTTACATTCCCACCAGCAATGTATGAGTGATCCAATTTCTTAATATTCTCGTGAGAATTCAGTGTTGTCACCATTTTTAATTTTAGTCATTCTGATAGATATGCACTGATATTGCATTGTGATTTTAATTTGCATTTCCTTAATGGCTAATAATGTTAACATCTTTTCATGTACTTATTTACCATTTGCTTATTTTCTTTGGTGAAATGTTTCTTCATGTCTATGGTCCACATTCTAATTGGATTTTTTTAAAACTGTTGAGTTTTGAGTGTTCTTTTATATTCTAGACACCAGTCCTTTACCAGACATGTGGTTTGCAAATATTTTCTTGCACTCTATAGCTTGTCTTTTTATTTCCTTAGGAGGGCCTTTCACAGAGCATAAGTTTTTAATTTTGATAAAGTCCAATGTATCAATTTTTCTTTTATGGATCATGCTTTTGATGTCAAGTCTAAGAAGTGAACTCTTTGCATAGTTCTAGATCCCCTATGTTATTTTCTAAAGGTTTAATGGCTTTATGTTTTACATTTAAGTTTATTGTCCATTTTGTATAAGGTGTGATACTTAGATCAAGGTTCCTCCCTCACCTTTCCCTGACTCCTTTGAATGTTCAATTGCTCCAGCACCATTTGTTGAAAAGGCTGTCTTTCCTTCATTGAACTGCTGTTGCATCTTTGTCAAAAACCAGTTGGGCATATTTTTGTGGATCTGTTTTCAGTTTTCTTTTCTGTTCCACTGCTCTATATGCCTATCTCTTGGCTACTTCCAAAGCCTTGAAATCAGGTAGACTGTTCTCTTTCTCATTACTTTTCAAAATTGTTTTAGCTATTCTAGTTTCTTTTTGCATTTCCATATAAATTTTAGAATAAGGTTGTCTATATCTACAAAAAATATCTTGCTGAGATTTTGATAAGAATTGTGTTAAATCTATATGTCAATTTTGGGAGAATTGACATCTTTATTATGTTGAGTTCCTCAAGGCATGAACACTTAGACATTTTTTCCAAAAAATATTAGATTAAAAAAGATCAGCATTGTTTAATTTTCAGCATACAAGTCTATGTTTTGTTAGATGTACACATATTTTTTGAAATAAATGTAAATGGTATTATATCTGAAATTTTTGTGTCCACATTTTCATTTTTAGTGCATCTAAAAACATTTGATTTTTGTATGTTTATCTTGTATCCTGCAACCCTGTTGAACTTCTTTTTCTTTTTTGGGTAGACTTTTTTTTTTTTTTTTTTTAAGATTTTCTATGTAGATAACCATGTGAGCAACAAATACAGATGATGTTGTTTTTTACTTTCTGATATGTATGCCTTTTCTTCCTTTTTTTTTTTTTTTTTTTTTTTTTTTTTTTTTTTTTTTTTTTTTTTTTTTTTTTTTTTTTTTTTTTTTTTTTTTTTTTTTTTTTTTTTTTTTTTTTTTTTTTTTTTTTTTTGTCTGCTTGCACAAGTTAGAATTTCTAGCACTATGGTGAATAAGAGTTGTGAAAGCAAACATCCTTACTTTGTCCCTGATCCTAAGGGGGAGAGATGCAGTCTTCCACCATTAAGTATAATGTTAGCTGTGTGTGTGTATGCTCTTTATCAAGTGGAGAAAATTTCCCTCTATTCCTACTTTTCTGAGAGTTTTTTTTTTTTTTTAGTATCATGAATGGGTGTTGTATTTTGTCAAATCCTTTTTCTGCATTGAATGATATGATCATGTTATTTTTTTCTACTTTAGCCTACTAATAACTTTCAAATATTGAACCAGCCTTGTATTCCTGAAATAAACCCCCCTCAGTCATGGTAGATAATTCTTCTTAAATATTGCTGAATTCTACTTGCTAATATTTTGCTAAGGATTTTTTTTGTTGTTGCAATTATATTAGTGAGGGATATTGATCTGTAGTTTTCATTTTTATGCATTATCATCTTTGTTCAGTTTTGGTATCAGGGTAACCCTAGCTTCATAAAATGGGTTGGAAAGTATTCCCTCCTTTTCTATGTTTCTGGAAGAGATTATGTAGAATTGGAGTTAATTCTTCTTTAAGCATTTGATAGAATTCTTTAGTGAAACCATTTAGGCTTGCTTTCTCTTTCCCCCATATTTATAAATGCTCCTTTAAAAGTATTAAAAAATATGTATACACACACTCATACATACAGGGTTCTGCAAAAGTAACACCCTTTTTTATGAGCTGGTATCTATACCAAATCTTTTATTACAAAATCATAAGCATGTTATTCTGCAACGTAACAATATTTTAACTACTTTAAGAAGGGAGTTACTCCTGCCAGACTCTGTATATACACTTTGTGCACCAATAACATGATTAATTAATTTTGAAGAATAAAAGCCGTATCTCCTGAATGGAACTCACTTTTGAAGTTCTGTTTACAAATCACAAAACTGCTCTTCACAGTTTTGGTTTGAAGCTTAATGGCCAAAGTCTCTTGTCTCTTTCCTTTATCACCTGTTTGCTCAGCAGTCAGGTAAAATGCAAGACACATCTGTGTGTGGCAAGTTTAAGACCAAGTGTGAATGTTAACAAGATAGCCTTCTTGCCTGACACGTACATCTCTGCCTCAGGTTATCCTAGGTCTCTCACTTGGGAAATTCTTTACCCACTCCAGGCCTCAGTTTGGCTCCCTCATCCTTACAAAGGGAATGGTAACTGGACCACTATTTGCCTGACAAGGTTGTTAGGAGGAGAGTAAGTTCTCAATAATTACCAGTTGTTATTCTGCCAACATGAAGCTAATGGTGTCCATTAGTTTGTCCCACTTTTAAACGGAGGAAGGGAAGGACAGTCACTACGTTAGATGAATATTTCTAACCTCGGCACTCTTGACATTTTGGGCCGGATGATTCTTCCTTGAGTGGGGCTGTCTTGTGCATTGTAGAATATTTAGCAGCCTTCCCCACTTCCACAGTTAGGACAATCAAAAATGCCTCCAAATGTTGCCAAATATCCCTTAAGGGTGCAAAATCGCTACTGGTTGAGAATCACTGGACAATAGTTACATGAACTCTCACTCAAAACTTTAAATTTTTAAAAAATTAATATATGCTTGTGGGGAAAGTTTGAAAAACACTCATAGTAGAGGTAGAAATACTATTTTAAACCACAATTGACTGCAACTGCTTCTGCCCCTTAGGGAGTGACAGAATCCTTTCTGGAGTAAGGAGCCTTTTGTTAGGTAAAATACCAAGTGGGTGGTCATCACCCAGCCTGGTAGATGGCCACACTGGAGACACAGCAGGTAGTTAGACTGCTCTGCATGAGAAGGAAGAAGAATTTGTTGGCAGTGACGGAGGAAGGAGAGAGGGGAGCTGAGGGGAGTGTGAGGGCAGCAGAGTAGCTGCAGGGTGACAGGTGGCAGCCTGCAGGTGCGTGAGTCATTCACCAGGGCAGGAGTGGCTGGAGAAAGTTGAAGTGCTATGACAAAATGGGCACCTTTCTCCCCTCCTCACCAGTTCCCCACATCTCCAGCGAAGTCTGTAACCCAGAGGCATGTGTACATGATGTTTAAAGAAATGCAAAAAAAAAAAAAAAGGGGGGGGGTGGTCAGGGAGAAGAGAACTGAGGGAGGTGAGATGTCAGTGGGACACAGAGTGAAGGGGAAACAGAAAGTGGGAACAGCAGATCTGATAAGTCAATCCCTCAGGAATCCTTGGAGGTCTAGCGGAAGGATCCCAACGTTGTCTCAGCGGTAAGATTGCAGACTTCCTTCCGGCTTGAGTGAGATTTATGTAAATCTCAAAGGATACAGTGAGGTAGTCTGCTAAGTATACAGGAAAGAAA
The DNA here is from genome assembly GCA_004026885.1 of Lyroderma lyra. Taxonomy (NCBI): domain Eukaryota; kingdom Metazoa; phylum Chordata; class Mammalia; order Chiroptera; family Megadermatidae; genus Lyroderma; species Lyroderma lyra. The sequence goes on from PVJL010003048.1 coordinate 57,493, forward strand.
ACTGGTTACTGTAGTCCCCCTCCCCTCAGCATTTCTGCTATGCATTTATAAAGTGCAGTTCATCTTGCTGTATATGGTGCAGAGGAGGAAAAATGATTTTTCCTCTACCCTTCAAAATGTTTGCCTGCGACTCCTCTGTGTGTCCCCCCCATAATAAACGACAGATTAACAGGAGAAAAGCAAACAGAAGTTTGATACGTGTGTACCTCCTGTATACATGGGAGAGACCCAGGAAAACTGAGCAACTCTCCTAAATGTCCCAAACCACTACCTTAAGCACCATTTCCAGCTAAACACAAAGCAAGACACGAGGGAGGCAGAGAGACCCGTTGTGGAAGGTGACAGGAAAAGCACAGTGAGCAAGGGTAAGGCGCTACGAGGATTTAAGCCCCCTCCCCTGGAAGGGTGTCTAGAGACTTGGTCACCTTCTTTTTGTACAGAGAGGAAAACATGTAACAAATGGAGATTTCCCATCCACATGTAAATGTCGCTCACGAAAAGGTAACTTCTACTTGGTTTTTAGAACTTATCTCTCCTTGGTTTTGTTTTTGTTTTTTTTTTTTAACAATAATCAGCTCAAAATAATTCTTCTGCCAAGGAGGCATATTTTTGGGTTGCATATTCTGCTACCCTTGAAAACCATGACAATGCTTTTTCAACCTTCTCTATCATCCCCTACCTCAATACAAATACCCATGAGCCAGTGAAAAAGACAGTCCTCTTATTAAGAACAAAATGGAAAGCTAATAAGACCAGAGGTAAAACTGTGAGGGAGGAAGGGAGGCATGCCACCAACTAGGTCGTAGTTTATCACCTCGCATCCAGATCCCCCGCCCCACCATTCTCTGCTCCTGGACACAGCTCTCTCCTTAGCTTGCTGGGCTTATTCTTCAAACACATGAATAAAGGTTTTGGTTATTCTGTACTATCTGGTCCATAACCCACATTCCTAAGTCGAAGCATGTAGGAGAGAAAACAATTTTTCCTCTTCTCTCTTGGGTTCTGAAAAGCAGAGGCCTGTAAATGAAATGAGGGTGAGTTATTTGTGTGCATACGGGAGCTAAGAAAAGAAGTCGCTGGCTGGCTGGCTGGTTAAATGGTTAAAGTGAGTGGCTTCTGTACCTAACTTAATAGGGAAAAGGGAGGGGGAAGGAAAGGATTTTAGGGGAGAACAAGTAGGTTTCCTTAGGAAGGATAAGCGGGCTTTTTAGAAGAACAAACAAGGGATGAGAAAGTTTGGAATAATGTTTGTCTATACAGGTATGAGTCCTCATTCCGTCTCCTTCAGGGCCATTCACTTTTCATTGATAAGGGGTTTGGTGTAGGTTTTATGTGGATTTTCCCTTCTGGGAGTGGATTTACCCTAAAGGGAGAATTTATGGCTGACTTCCTCCAGCTTGCTTTTTAATCAGGTAAGGGAGCTCCAAGAAGGTTTCTTTCTGGCTCTGTTGATTGCCTTCAGCTCAAAACAATCTTTAGGGCAAGGGGGTATGTTTGGGGGTGCTATGTTCTGATCTCCTTGAAGCTCTAACCCTCAGTATGTATTTAGAGATAGAGCCCAGAAGGAAGTAATTAAGGTTAGGTGAACTCACAAGGGTGGGGCCCTAATCTGGTAAGATTACTGTCCTTATAAAACAAGGAAGAAGCACCAGAAGACACCCCTCTTTACCTGCAGTGAGTTCGCAATAAAGAGGTTCTATGAGCAGGCAGCAAGATGGAAGCCTACAACCCCGAGAGAGACAGAGAGAGAGCTCTCCTCAGACACCAACCCTGCTGACACCTTGAGTTTGGACTTCTAGCCTCCAAAACTATGAGAAAATAAATTTTATTGTTCAAACCGCCTGGTCTATGGCATTTTGTTGTATAATCTAAGCAGACTGAGATGAAGACTAAAATAGTCTTTAAGAGCTAAAAAGAAACACCAGGCCCCAAATAAATGGAGTCACTTCTGCTTAAGCCTCACATCACCAGACCAAGACTTAATACCCGAACTAATTGCCGGTTCAGCCTCCCAAAAGAGTATAATTTTAACCAGTTAGCACTACTGAGGTAATTTGTCTGATAAAACTCCTTTTGTCTTTAGAGGAAGGTGACCTTGCCTGAAAAAACCTACTCTTCTTCCTCTGCCTGTAAAAGCCTTCCATTTCGTACAGCTCCTAGCAGCGCCTATCTGCTTGCTAGATGAGATGATGCTTGAGCCATAAATTGTTTAATAAAGTCAACTGGATCCTTACATTTACTCAGCAGAATGTTGTTTTCCAATAAGCCAAAGAGATACTGTCTAAAAAAATGGTAGAATTGTAGGCTGGCTGTGTGATGTATTGGGGTCAGTCCTGGACTGACATATCACATTATCAGATAATGGGGGAAAGTGGGCACTTTATAAACTTCTAAGGCCAACCCTGGCGAGGTACCTCAATTTTTTTGTCAAGAGTAGAGAACTAGGAGAAATGTGCAAATCACATTTGTGTTTCGGAAAGATGGAGCTGCATTCCTTGAAGTCCTACCCTCTGTTGGACTTCCTTTCTCCCAGAAACCCCCTCAACCCAGTTCAAAGTAAAGTGCTACCTGCTGATGAGTCAAAATCTTGGACTCCAACCTCAAAGCCTCCTGTTCGTTCTCTTTCCTGGGCCCTGATAGAGGAGAGTGCTGCCAGAGGACCCTAATCAGATGCATGCTATCATCTGGAAATGATTAAAGTCCTAAGGACAGATAGAAGCCATGTTGATAGCATTGATTGGTTCCTTATTTCTGAGTTGGGCCTGCTTTATTGTTTAAGATTCCACTCTAATTTGTTGGGATTTTCAATTCGCCATTGTAAAAAGCAAACTGATTTTGCTGGATGAGAACAGAACCTTTTAAACTGGGCTTTGAAGTTCGTAGCTTTGTAACGTGTCAGCCATCTGAAAGCCTCTGCTCTCTTGCCAGCTCCAACCAACCCACGGCCACAATTAGCATATCAAAGAGTGGGGGGTTGGTGTCGTGGTGGGGCCTGCAGGAGTGGCAGTAACGAACTAGCTCAGGCCCAAATTTAGGATGGAAGGAGATGCGTGCCCTGCTGCTGGGGTGGTTACTCATTTCACCTATAATGCCATTTCCTCTCCTCCTCTGGCTGTGCATTTTTGACAATTTAAAACACATAACCCATCAACTTCCCTCTCCCCACCCCCATTCTCCCTCTAAAAGACAAAAAAGAATGAGAAATGAATAAAAGAAAAGCAAAGGGAAAGGAGGTATTATAAGAGGGATTTTTGTTTCAAAAATCCAAACACTTCCTAAAGATAAATATACTACATAGTCAGTAGTTATTTTAATGTCTTTGTTTTGACTAATTGCTGGGTTAAGAAAGAATCATCAGAACGGTTGGCAAAAGACTCAGAGTAAATTTTATCATTGCCCTGAGATGCTGATCTGAAATAATCACAACCCTCACTAGCCATACTGAGCCATGGATGGTCTGGTTACTCTTATCCTAACAAAAAACTCTGGCACTGTTGAAAGGAAAGAAATTTTCCCTGGGAGAGACTTGCCTCTGTGGCTTGACCCGCAGCAGTAATAAGATTTTTGGAGCCCCCAGATGGGCACACAGACACTGGTGACCTTGCGTAAAGATGGGGAAAAAGGAGTGAAAATTGACAAACTTAAGTCTCTCAGGATAACACATCATGGAAATAAACGGCTATAGAAATGATGTGAGGGATAAAAGAGAGTCCCTGCAATGAACTGATTTTTGGAAGAAAATTATATAGATACTTTTCACATTAGAAGTGTAAACCAATGGGAGAAATCAGTGAAGGTGGTCAAAGGTACTTTTAGTAAGTCCTGGGGATGTAATGCACATCCCGGTGATTACAGTTAATGCATTATTATAAATTTGAAAGTTGCTCAGACAGTAGATAGTTTTCATCCCCATGTTCCTTTTAGCATTATTTATGGTAGTCAAGATATGGAAGCAACCTAAGTGTTCAGGGACAGATGGATGGACAAAGAAGATGTGAGACACACATGCACTCATTTGCACCAGAATATTTCTCATCCATAAAAAAGAATGAAATCTTGCCATTTTAGACAGCATGGATGGACCTAGAGGGTATTATGCTAAGCAAAATAAGACAGACAGAGTAAGGCAAATACTATAAGATTTCACTTATGTGGGGATCTAAAACAAATAAATAAACAAAGCAGAAACAAACTCACAGACATGAGAATAAACTGTTGTTTCACAGAAAGGAGGGTGGTGCGGGTATGGGCAAAATAGGAGAGGTAGATTAAGAGATAGAAACCTCCGGTTATACAATAAGTAAGTCACGAGGATGTAATGAGTTTAGGAATACAGTCAATAATATTGTAATTACTTTGTAGGGTGACAGATAATTACTAGACTTATCTTCAGAATGGTTTTCTGTTCCTTTCTCTGTCCCTATGATGCAAATGTTAGTATGCTTGATGTTTTCCTAGAGTTAAATTATTCCTTCGTTTGCTGTTCAAATTAGATGGTTTCCACTACTTTGTCTTTCAGATCACTGATTCATTCTTTTACATCATTTAATCTGTTGTTGATTCCCTCTAGTGTCTTTTTAATTTTAGTTGTATTCTTCAGTTTTGATTGATTCTTTCTTGATATTTACTAACACTTGGTTGAAGTTCTCACTGAGTCCATTCATCCTTCTAAATTTGTTGAACCTCTTTATAACCGTTACTTTGACCTCTTTAGCTGGTGGATTGTTTATCTCTGTTTCATTCATTGTTTTTGTCCTGTTTTTTATTTGTCAATATTCCTTTGTTTCCTCATTTTGTCTGTCTTTGTTTTTGTTTATATGTATTGGGTAGGTCAGCTGTGTCTCTCAGTCTTCAAAGAGTGACCTGATGTAGAGGATGCCCTGTGGGGCCCAGTAGCACAATTCCCCTTCACCAGAGCCAGATGGTCTAGGGGTATTCCCTGTGTGAGTTGTGCACACCCCGCTGTTGCAGTTGGTTCGTGATTGATGCGGGCACTCTCGTGGGCAGTGTTGTCCCCAAGCCAACCAGATTCAAGGACTGACCTGACTGCTGCAGATGTTCTGGTGTGTGGGGACTGAACCCTGAAGTGGGAGCCATTTTGTTGGCTCTGGTGTGCTGAGGCTACCCTACCGGCTATATCAGTGCTTGGACTGCTTGGGAGAGGCCTTGTTGGGGTGGACAGATTGGGTAGTGCAGGGTTTCAGGGAATGCCAGGGTAGGGCCAAAAGTATTAACCGGGTTAATGAGAGTGTCACATTTGCTGCCTGCCTGCGTGGGGCTAGCTAGGTGGAAGGAGAGTAAAATAAAAGAAACAAAAAAATAGTGGCATCCACCAGCACTTCTGTCCCCAGAGATACTCCCCATTGATACCGGCCCCTCTGGCACTCACCCTAAATTTACTGAATGTAATTTCTTTATGTATGATCAGGTGCTTTTCAAACTGCTGCCTCTGCACTAAAACTCAGGTGGGAGGGGGAAAAGAGAGAGAGAGAGACAGACAGACAGACAGACAGAGAGATTTTGTGCATAAGGCCTTTAAGAGCGAAATCATGGTTTCGTACAGCCCATCAGCTCTCTTAGATGTAAGCCAGCTGGGTTGCAAGGTCAGATGTTATGGGGGTTCTTCTTTCCAGGACTGGTCCCCTGGGCTAGGTAGCCAGATGTGGGACTCCAACACCTTGCTCCTCAGTGGGAACTCCTGGCTTGTGATAGCGCTCTTGTTTGTGGTTTGTCACACCGAGGGTGTGGGTCTCTGCTTCTCCTGCCCATCTCATTGTGGCTTTTTCTTTATAATCTTAGTTGTACAAAATCTGTTTAGCTAGTCTTCAGGTCATTCTCAGCTGGAGTTACTTTATATGTTGTAGTTTTGGTGTGTCCCTGAAAGAATGCGGGCTCAGGATCTTTCTACTCCATCATCTTGACTCTCACCCATCATGATTACCTTCCTTTTTAAGGCTGAATGATATCCCACTATATTGACGTAACACATTTTGCTTATCCATTCATCCATCAATAGAGACTTGGGTTGCTTCCATCACTTGGCTATTGTGAATGATGCTGCTATGAACACAGGTTTACAAATATCTCTTCAAGACCCTGCTTTCAATTCATTTGGGTATATGCCCAGAAGTAGTATTGCAGGATCAGGTTGGTATTTTAAACCTCACTTTATAAATGAGAAAACTTAGGTTCAGGGAACTCCTATAACTTGCCCAAGGTCCCATGGGCAGAAGGCTACAGAGTGAGGTTTGATCCTAAGCTCTAGCCTAGGCCCTATTTCCACTCCATGCTGACGATCAGCCTTATCTACATCACTGACGTGCACATCCAGGTTTAACTTGGAAAGTTGGGGATTACATTTATGCATATACTGAGCAGTAGCTGATTTTGTGGTTTACCTAACTAGCAATGGGAGAATGTGTAGAGCTCTGTTTTGTCCAAGGCTTAAGTTGCACAAGTGGTTGACATCATAAATTGGCCGTATTCTTTTCTGGACAGAGATTTCAACATTGTTCTGCATTTGCTGCAGTTTTGTGTCAATTAATGCATCCAGAAGTCCAGGGTGGAATGTTTTAGAATTAGCTAACTAGGGATACATGTATAGTTTCTTCACCTTGGGCATGTCAATAATCAAGAGCAATTTTAACTTGAGCTGTTTGACTGTGAAGTTGTAATTTATGCCAATGATCACATTGCCAAGTAGTTTTAAATCTATTTTAAAATTTTCAGTGGATTTTGGTGAGTCTGATTTTGCAATGGCTCTGAGATTAAGCTATTTGGGGAGAAAAGAAACATTCTTTGTTTTCTTTCTAACTCTTACTGTCCTTTATTCTTCATCGGTTGACACTTGGGATGTGGGTGGTATGGATGGGGCAGCGCTATGCATGTGGCAAAGGGAAAGAAGTAGTAAGAGGAGGAGGAAGGGAGGAGGGAGGGGGAAGTGAAGGACGTCTACAGAATGACCTTATGTCATCAAAAAGAAGGTCAGGATGCAGCGAACTTGGACGGAGTGTCCTGCCCTAGGGTGGAGGTGGAATGCTGCTCGAAAGCCTTCAGGTTCCCCCTCTCCCATTCCAGGGCTTGCTGGGCTTCCATTTACTCACTTTCACCTGCTCAAAAGTTATTTTGGGGCCTAGGCAGAAAAAGAAAGGCACCTTCCAAGTAGGTCATGTGGAGAGAATTTATAAAGTCGTTCCATGGCAGGGTGCAGGGAAACCATAGGAGAGAATGCAGCGTGGCAGGGTGGCTACCTGTCCGGGAGCCATTACAGTCTCTTGGGTGGGAGGGGTGAGGTAAGGAAATGGTTACCAGAAACTGGAGAGAGAGCTCCAGGGAGAGGAGCTGTGAACTTCAGTTGAAGGGCTCAGCTAGCTTGCAGTGGCCCCCTAGAATGGACACTCTGACTGTAATGGACTGACGTGTCTCTTTGAAACTCATATATTGAAGCTCTAGCCCTCAGAATGACTGTATCTGGAAATAGGGTTCATAAGAAGGTAGGCCCTGATTTGATGGGGTTAGTGTCCCTGTAAGAGACACTGGAGAGTTGAGTCTTTCTCCTTCTGTCAAGTGAGGACATAGCAAGAAGGTGTCCATCTACAGGCCAAGAAGAGAGTGCTCATCAGGGACTGAATGAGCTGCCATCTTGATCTTGGACTTGTAGCCTCTAGAACTGTGAACAGTAACTTTCTATTATTGAAACCACTGGGTCTGTGGTATTCATTATGGCAGCTGGAACTAACCGAGACAGAGTCCTCTCCCCTATCACTTGCTAGTACTCCCCATTGGCCAAACCCAACAAGATGTCAGGGATGAGAGAGCTGTTTGATGTAGTCCCTACAGCTTAGAATTTTGGGTGGAAAAGGGTAGATTTAGAGGGTCAAAGGATATATACCTAGCACAAAGATTGAGAAGTGCAATTCAAACTTCCTAGGGAAAAAGAAAAATCTAGATGTGTAGCCTTCCATACATAGCTCCTTAGGCCCTGATTACGTTTCTGAGGTATTTGTTCCATGTTTACTTTGTTTTCACATGAGCAGACCTTTAACTTTTGTTTTCTCTGCACCCAACTCTGAATCGATCATGATTTCTTTTAGCATTTTCATGGTCAGGCTAACTCTCATGATTACGTGGTAGCCTATGTCAATTATGATGATTTCTGGGAAGAGAGGATGACTCACTTTGCAATCTGACCACTTTTTCTGTGCAGTTACGGGCTTTAACTTTATTGAAACTATTTTGGGTTCATTCTAATCTGTACAAAGAAATGTGGTAGATATTGTAGAATTTCATTTTGGTTGGGGATTGTAACCATGCATGAGACTTTGGCTTCTCTTGGTTTTCATCTGAGGTCATGGGAGAATGTGGCATTTGGCTATCCAACCAGACTGTATTTCCGAGGTGCCCTTGCAGCTTCGTATGGCCAATGTGGTGAAAGTGAGTGGGCATGACTTCTGTGTTGTGCCCTGTTCTGCATGCCCTTCCTGCTGGGAATAATGAGACTGAAGCAGACACAATGGACTCAAAAGCCAAAAGCCACAGATTGAGGATGGCATAGCGGCCCTTCTAGTTTTGGATGGTCTTCCTCTGGTCTATTACATATGACAAAAATCCACTGTGTTTTAGGGTCCTCTGGTCTCAGGAACTGTGATGGTGCCCTAACTAATGCACTTGATGTCAATCAAATAGCCCTGTATAATAGCAGGAAGCAGAGTCTCTTCTCTTAAGGTCCAAGTTGCAATTCACCAGAGTAAGTTTTGCTTGGGCTCAGGTTTTATTGCACTCTTGTTTTATATCAACTAAGGACATTCATGCTAGAAGGCAAGGTGGTTCACTATAAAGAGCGTTGACCTGGGGAGTTTGGTTTCTAACATTAGCTTGTTACTAACTTAGAGCACATCCATGGCTGTTTGCTGCCTCAGTTATAGAATGGAGATTATATTGTTCATTTATTTCCCAGGATATTCTAAGTAATACTTCATTAAAAATGGTTGTAAAGCATCTAGCAAATGTAAGCTTTCTGATTAACACTGAACTAATGTGGTAGCTTTCTTGGCACCCTGAATCTCTAATGATTTATAGAGACTTTTTACTGAAGAGGCCTTGACTTTGGTGTGATCAGGCTAAGCTGATCACTTAGTTGATAAACTCCCTCTGTTTTAATTTTTAGAACTCAGTGGAAGTATTATCCTTGCCCTTACCTCCTTGCTTAACAGCACCATGATAGAAGAGGCATTTGGGCTATGGAGTAGGGGGATCTGAAAGTCCCCAGTTGATAATTCTATTTTTTTTTTCAGAAGTAACATTTGTATCTATGTTCTAGTAATTGCTTAGCCTAAACATGTTGAATAAAGGAGATTTGCTGCTGAATTTCTTCTCATGTGCCCAACATAATACTTGCAAAAACAACACAAAGTTAAAATTGTGCTTTAGGCATTAAAAGGAAAAACGTAGTGGCCGATGTAATTCCCATGTGAAGTCCCTGTCTCATACATACGATAGCTCATTTTGATGGCTGAACTCCTAACATTTTTCCTTGGAGACCTAAGTAGATGACTTACTTAAGTAGATGACTCCTGATCCTTTAATTTCAGCACTTTTAGAAATTTGTCAGATAGCATTCACTTGTGCCAGAAGTCCTTAAGATTTCCCTCTGGACAGTCTCAGATCTTTAGTTGTTATTGATCATTAATCCTTCTTTTATCATAAACATCTCCAAAAGGAATAGATCTAGAACACTTTCAAGACTAGCCCCCCTGCCCCCTTTTTAAGGAACTCATATCTGTTAGAATGTAGTAACATTATGTGAACACACACCTAAGCACATTTTTAAAGTAAAGTACAAAAACAAGTGTCAGGACAATGAGATAATAGCATTATCACCACAATGATCCTGCATGGAAGGGATCGGTTAGCATCAACACTCACTTACCGTGTTGGCATTCAAAGGGAATAGGTTTGGTTGAAATGACAAAGCAGTTATATTTTCGTGTGATATACCATGGTCATCATTGCATCGCCAGTTTTAGATGTTCTTTGAGATGGAAATGGAAGGAAAATAAGTGAGGGAAAGGGAAAGGAAGGAAGGCAATGATGTGGAGCAGGAGATGAGAAAGAGCACGGATGTCTGGAATTCGCACCTGCTCTATGCTCTGGATGCTGTATCATTTAATTCTCCTGAATACTATGTCATTTAATTCTCCCAACAGCCCTATGTGGTGGGTATTATCCCAAGTGTGCAGAGGAGGAAATTGGGAATCAGAGAGGCTAAGTATCATTTAGTTAAAAGGTGTCAGAGAGATAGGCTCTTAAATCTACCTTTACCTGACTTCAAAGTCCTTACTCTTGCCATGACACCATATTGTTTTTCTGGTGACTGGAAAATGTGCCAGAGAAAGGCAAAGAACTCAGATGGCAAAGTCTGTTATTCCAGCTGGGTTAGATAGATGCCAACAGAGGAATACCACTTGGACCACAGCCAACATCTACAGAAAAAAAAGAGAGAATGAGGAGTTACCTTACAACATCCCTGGAGAAAACCTGATGTAAGGATGAACTAGGACAACAAGAATGCTTGCATTAGAGAGAGGAGTCAAGCATGTAGCGTACGTGATGTCAGTTTGCAAAATGCAAGTGAGTCTTAGCTGAATTCTTAGATCTGCAAAGTGACAGAATTTATTCTTATTAAAAAACCAATAATGCTTTAGTGTTTCACATTTGGGAAGAGTGTGAATCTTTGGGGGCCAAAGGACAGGATCCTAAGATGGCCCTCCAAGATTCTGGCTTTGGTGTATACTTACATCATCCTGGTTATTCGGTCAAACACTAATCTAGGCGCTCTACTGTGGGGTGTTAAGCAGATATAATTAAGGTCCCAAATTCGTTGAACTTGAAATAGGGAGGTTTTCAGGAGGGTTGACCTAATTGTATAAACCTTTTCAAAGCAGAGAGCTTTCTCTGGCTGGTTGTAGAAAAGGCAGTCAGAGGTACTCAGTCTGGCTTGCTTGGAAGGAACAGCCATGCTATGACCTGACAAAGGACTGTGGACAGCTCCCAGCACCTGACAGTGGTCCTAGCTGACAGCCAGCAGGAAAATGGAGACCTCAGTTCTACACTCACAAGGAAATGAATTCTGCCAACAACCTCGGAGCTTGGGAGAGGACCAGGCCCCAGTCGGGAATACAGTCCAGGTTGACACCTTGTTTTCCTCTCCGGTGAGATCCTGAGCAGACAACCTGGTTACTCACTCTGTGCCTAGACTCCTGACCTCCAGAAACTATGAGATAGTCAGTGGGTGTTATTTTAAGACACTAAATTTGTGGTGACTTGTTACTCAGCAATAGAAAACCAATATGCAGTCACAGTTGCTCCTTGAACAGTGCATCAGTGGGAGGTCGGGGCACTGACACACCCGCAGCTGAATGCCCACTGCAACTTTCAACTCTACAGTCAGCCCTTCACATTCACAGATTCAATCAACTGTGGGTGGAAAAGAGTATTTTTGAGCCATGTTTGCAAATCTGTGGCTGGGAATTTCTGGCCGGGAATCTGCGGTTGGGAATGAGAAAATACTGTTTCTGTCTGAGGTGGCCTGACTCTATTGACGTGAAACTTGAGGGTGTGAAGGACCAACTGTATTTCATGAAGAAAACCTGCGTGTAAGTGACTGTGCATCACTCAGACTGTGTTGTTCCAGGGTCGGGAAACTGTCCCAGTCCTTATCGTTTGTTTGGTACTCAGCCCAAGCTAGAACTTGGTGCCGATTGCCCTGTGACCCGCTGCCCTTTCCAGCCAAAACAAGGGGTCACGCGTCAGTCACGTGGTAGCCCTTGCCCTGTGCACATCCCTTGTCTTAGCTTAGCTTCTGCGGTCACTGTGTGTATCTTCGGTGTGGGAGTGCATTACATTTGTTTACGTTATTCCTTATGGGAAACAATTGTTTGGTACCTGTCATTGTTGGTACTTGTCGTGCCTCCCAGAACCAATTAACGGCCAGTACCAAGGTACCTTGGTACCAGTGTAGTTCTTTTGACCCTGATAGTGTGCTTTTGGCTCGGCCATATCCTGCACATCTGAATGTGTTCATGCATGTTCTCATTACCAGGGCAACGCATTTCGTCAGGTTTTAGTTCAGCGAAAGAGGAGGTAACAAGGGAGAGAACGTTGCAGGGGAAGAAGCCAGGAGAATGGAAGGTGACAGGGGCTTTGTCCACATCGTCATGTGATTCCTGCATGTTAATACCTGCAATAGAGCCTCTTCCAGCCTCTCAGCCTCAGTCTTGGATCTGATCTATGGAATCCCCTGAGATAGGGTTCTACAGTCTTTATCATATTCTTTTTTTTTTTTAATGAAAACCTTATGGCTAACTACGTATTACATGTGTATGTGCATATGCATGTGCGCATGTACCAAATCCTCCAGTGGTTTCCTGGAGACCCTTTCAAACCCGTGGCTGTTTCTGACAGGATGAGGGGAAGAGGAGGGATCCTGTGCTTTGGCAAAGACGGCCAGCCCCTCCCAGCCCCCCCGTATCTCTTTCCTTTTCTTCTGTATAAGACAGATCTTGAGCTCTGTTCCTGGCTGCTGTGAATAAAGGCTGTATGTATTTCCAGAAAGAATAACCTTCTGTTTGCTGAAGCCCCTCTCATTGCGGATCTTTGTTACGTCAGCCATACCTAAGTCCTAACTTAATGCGTATGCTCACCAAAGCATGTGGGAAGAGGGTGTGCATTATTCAAATGTGACAGTGTGTGAGAGCTGTACAGACAGGAGCTTCACCTTCCTCGGTGCGTGACTTGGACGTGAACTTGCCACTTTGCTCTTTCCAGTTTCTCGGACTTAATCACTCCTTCTTTTTACAAACCCAGCCCCAGTGTTGTCCACGTTGGTCCCTCGGGCTCATTAGCATCCTCTCCTGTGGGCCTTAGGGCCCTGGTGTCTCTTTCCGCAGTGGTATGCTTGCACACAGCACCGGGTGCTGACATTTCTCCTATCTTTGCCTTTATCACCTTGGATTGAAATGGCCCGATTCGGAGTTCCCTCCCCACAGGGTCGTGACCTTCCTCAGGGCAGGGCTGTCTCCTGTCCTACCAGAAAGCCTACTGCCTACAAAGTCCACAATGCATATTTGTTAAATGAGCTCACGTAGGAGCGAAAGGAGGAATGGGAGAGTGCATGCAAACCATCGTACCCTGCAGCGTTTACCCGATGGCGTCCTTGTTAGGGCCGAAAACAAAACTACTCGGGATGTTTGATGTTGGCTCACGTGGGACTTGGCAGCATGGATGTCTGACATAAAATGAGGTTGTGTTTGGGAGGGACTTACTACACATTTCAAGTGAAATGCCCCGTATTCTTTGCACAATCTTTGCTTTCAAATCAAGTCATAGTCACATAACTTTCCGTCCTATTTTTCCTTCCTCCGTTTCCTTCTACCCTCAGGAAATCCCCCTGTCTCTATTCCTTTATTTTCAAGGAGCAATCATGTAGTAAATCCCATCCCACTGAGTCAAATTTAGGTCATCTTTTATTTGGTCAAAATATAGTCTTACTGGCAAGTGGTATCACTATTATTCAGGAACACACATATTGTTTTACTTACAGCTGTGTAGCATTTTATGTTCTCATATAAATGTTATGCCTGGATTATAGCTGAGGCAAACTGGACTCCATTTATTTGAAAAAATAATGGGAAATCAGGTTCAGTCGGTCCACCTTCCTGACCGCTCGCCATTTCTCAAGGGGCCCTTGCTCACGGGCCACACGGTGGTGCTTTGCAAACAGGCTCCTCACGCCTTCTGTGGGATGGCTTTCCTGTCACTCTGCAGGAAGCCCTCAGCCAGGGGCGGGGCAGGGCGAGCAAGAGCATCAGCCCCAGGAATAGGATGGAGGGCAAGGTGTTTTTGTTGAGCTACTTGGAAGGAAAATAGTGGAAAAAATCATGAGGTTCTTGGGTTGAGATCTTGGAAGGGACCTAAGAAAAATGGTGACACTTTTTTTGGGCAAGGTGTTTAAAAACAGATGGAAGAATCCAATTCTGGGTATGTCTTTGTGCGTCATCATGACCATTATCCTGTAGTCACAGAGGGACTGCTGAGTTTAGGTGTGTGTGTGTGTGTGTGTGTGTGTGTGTGTGTGTGTTATTACTTTGCATAAGCTCCCCATCATTAGCAAATGGTGAAGCCAGAATAGAAGTCTGGTCCTAAAAACCTCCCAAAGTCTGTCTGCTGTACTTCTCAGCTCTTCTAAACATATGATTGCCTATTTCATTCTATATTTATGATATATCACCTTGTACTATCTGTGTATATACATATGTATATATGCATATTGCTATTTTTATGTGGATATGTGCAAGAACATAGTTCTGGAACTTCTTTTACAGAATTAAACAGACGGGAATGGCATGCCGGAACCTTGTTTTTAACAGAACTCAGTTGCCTATATAATGAAACACATGCTACATGCAGATGCAATTGAATGCTCAAGTCAAATGCAAAAATATGCTCATGTGTGCACAGTTCTGCCTCTCCTTCTGATGTATCAGGAGTCACAGATGCCTTATGTGAGTGAGTTTGCTTTCTCTGGGGTCTGAAGTAAGGCCAGAATGTCCCATGGTCAAGGCCGCTGGGGAGCTACCAGGAGAGGAGAGGGGGACAGGAGGGCAGCAGATTTAGGATTCATTGGATTGTGACTCCATATGATGAGATGGTAACTTGACTGTACCTCCTACCTCCCCTCGTATGAGGGACGGAGGGTGGGTAACTCTCCCCACGGGCTCCACACTGACGTATGGAGAAAGCCAGGGACAGAGGCTATCGTTAGAGGTAGCATAAAGAGTGGGTAAGAGTAGGTGCTGGTAGTAGTTGGTTTGGGTTCAAAACCAGGCTCCATTACTTGTGTGACCTGGGGCAAATGACTCTAACTCTCAGGGCCTCAGTTTTATACCTGAGTCATAGGGTTGGTGTGAGAATTAAATGAAATTAAGATATGAATAGTGCCTGGAACAGAGTAAGCTTCTGGTGAATATTGGCTAATGTTATATTATGAAAAGATGGTCAGAATGTACAGTTTCTCACAGGTTTCTTTTTATCAGATACTGTAAGAGTGGACTGTGTGAAAACATTTGTTTATATATTTTGAAGGGATATACTTACACATTAAATGTTATTTATTAAAATCCTTTTTGTTAAGGTACAAATTAAATGTCAAACCTCCATCACATTCTTAAAATTGTTATATTTAATAGCATTATTAAGAAATCATGGATTCACAGATCATAGATATATGCAATTATATATGTATGTATATACATATACAAGTATACATGCATACACATGGATATTTAAATTGCGATCAAAAGCACATAACATAAAATTAATCCATCTTACCATTTTAAGTGCACAGTTTAGTACATGTAAGTGTTCAGTAGTGCTAGCTATATTCACATTGTTGTGTAATAGATTTCTAGAACATTTTTTTATTGCAGAACTGAGACTCTGTACTCATTGAATAACAACTCCTCATTTCCCCCCATTCTGCTTTCTCTTTCTGGGTATGACTGCTTTAGATACCCCATATAAATGAAAGCATAAATGAAAGCATAAAGTATTTGTTCTTTCATGCTTGGCATATTTAACTTAGTATAACATCCTCAAGGTTTATCCATGTTGTAGCATGTAACGGCACTTCCTTTTTTAAGGCTGAATAATATTCCATTGCCTGTAGGTAACACATTTTCTTTATTCATTCATCTGTTGATAGACATTAGGCTTACTTTTATGCCTATTTCTTGCATAATGAATAATGCTGCAGTGCACATGGTGTGCAAATATCTTTTCAAGATCCTGCTTTCAATTTTTGTGCATATGTACCCAGAAGTGAGATTGCTAGGTCATATGGCAATTCTGTTTCCAGTTTTTTGAAGAATCTCCTTACTGTTTTCCATAGCAGCTGCATTTTATGCATTTGACATTCCCACCAACAGTGCACCAGGGTTCCAATTCCTCCCAATCCTCACTAACATGGTTATTTTTTGTTTGTTGGTTGGTTTGATTTTTGATAGTAGCCATCCTAACGGGTGTGAGGTGATATCTCATTGTGGTTTTGATTTGCATTTCTTTAATGATTATTAAAGTTGGACATCTTTTTATATTCTTGTTGGTCATTTGTATATTTTCTTTGGAGAAATATCTGTTTAAGTCCTTTGCTTATTTTTAATTGAGTTACTTTTTTTGTTGTTGTTGAGTTGTAAGAACTTTTCATATATTCTAGCTATTAACCCCATACTATATATATGATTTGCAATTATTCTCTTGGGTGGCACGGGTTGACTTTTCATCTTTTCATTCTGTTAATGATTTCTTTTAATGTGCAGAAATTTTTAAGCTTCATATAATCCTGTTTGTCTCCCTTCTGTTGTCTGTGCTTCTGGTGTCATATCCAAGAAATTATTGCCAAATCCAATGTCATGAAGCTTTCCTTCTTTGTTTTAGGAGTTTTATGGTTTTAGGTCTAATAATTGTCAAGTCTTTAATTCAGTGTGAGTTAATTTTTATATATGTTGTAAGATAAGGATCTAACTTCATTTTTTTTTTTTCCATGTGAATATCTAGTTTTCCCCAATACCATTTGCTGAAAAACTGTCTTTCCTCATTGTGGGTCTTGGCACTCTTGTGGAAGTTCATTGGATCATATATGGAAGTCTGACTCTCCATTTTACTTCCTCGGGCTGTGTGTCTGTCGTTATGTCCGTACCAATCTGCTGTTTTACTGTCACTTTGTACTATGTTTAGCAATCAGGAAGTGGGAGGCCTCCAATTTTGTTCTTTTTTTTGCAAGATTGGTTTTATAATTCAGAGTCCCTTACTCCATATACATTTTAGGATGCTTTTTTCTGTATTTGCAAAAAATGCCACTGTAGCTTTGGTAGGGATTGCATTGAATTGACACACACATATTTTTAAACAAAAGGACACTGCTATTTATTGAATGACAGGTACTTGTATTCCTTTACCTGGGCTTCCATAGTGAAATGCCAGAAACTGGGTGGCTTAAGAATAGCAGGTGTTTATTCTCTCATAGTTGTGGAGTCTGGCAGTCTGAAATCAAGGCGCTGGCAGGGCTGCCCTTTCTCTGAAACGTGTAGGGGAAAATCCTTCCTTGCTCCTTCCTAGCCATGATGTCTTCCCAGCAATCCTTGGCGTTCCTTGGCCTGAAGCCGCAGCGTTTCCAGACATGTCTTCGTTATAACATGGCCATCTTCTCCCTGTTTCTCTCCCCTTCTTAAGAGGACAGCAGTCAAATTGAATTAAGGGCTCACCCTGCTCCAGTCTGACCCCATCTTAACTTAACTAATTACATCTGCAAAGACCTGATTTCCGAGTAAGGTCACATTCTGAGGGGCTGAGGACTAAACTTTAACATATGTTTCTTTGGGAGTACACAGTTCAGCCCCTAACGCTATGTGTCAGGCACTGTGCTTCCAACGCTCTCATGAGAGGAATGATTGTTACCTTTGTTACATGGATGAGGACATTGAGTTTTAGAGGTGCTCAGTCACTGGCTTAGGCTTTCCACCTGAGGAGGCTGCCCTCCAACCACCTGCCTTTGCAAGTAACCAGGCACTTGGACATTCAACGGGGAGACATTGCTTCTAGGACACTCTTGCACACTAGCCTTTTAGTAATGGTTTGTACTCTGCTTCTGTTTGATCCAAAGACTTTTCACATGGTCAGGTTACCTGGGCCAGAAAAGAAGTTTCCCATAGGCCAGAGTAGGCCTGTCTGGTTAGATTTTTTTCCTGCAATCTTTCCGGACATGAGTACAGTGCTGACCTTTCAATGTACAGAAAGGTCCAGAATCCAGGATTTACAGAAAACCCAGAGAAGATTCAAGACATACATGGGTATGATTTCCTGGTCGTATGGATCCTATACATAGCCTTATATACACAGCAATATACGTGTAAGACCCAAGATGGGTACATGGATCATTTTCCTTCTTGAAGAGAAAGAAAATGGCCAGGAAAACTGTCTGCTTCTATCCCTGGCCTTTCCCAGTCCTTTTCGTCTCTGGCCTTCCAAAGACTGATCAGATTGGGGAAATGGAGGCAATTCTGTGTGACTCTCCACCTTCACCTTAAAATTGCTTTCAGGAAAAAAAAATAAGCCACTGAAACCTGAGATTGCATGACTAACACTCCTTGGGAATATTTATATCTTAGCAGAAGGCAGCGACAAAGGAATTGAACTAGATTAATTCTTTTCACCCCTTCCTTAGAGCAACAAATTAAAAAAAATTAAATGAAAAATTATATGGAAATTAACAAAGAAAACAAGCATGAAGGGGTGGCCCCTGGGCTGGAGCAGGGGTGGGGTGAGCAGGGTGCTGCCTGGCTTGCTCCTCCTTGCTCCTGAGGGCAGCTTGACAGGACTCCGCTGCAGAACCTCCAGGGTGCTGGGGGGCCTCCTTACAAACCAGTGGCTCAGGCATGAAGATCTTTAAGATACGTTAAGAGAAAAAGTGAGGGATAAGATAGCTCATGTGGCTTGGTCCAATTTCTCTCCCCAGTACTTGGCATGTTTCTGTTACTTACATGTATGTAAATATCCAGAGAAAGACCTAGAGCATCTATTCCCAAGTGGTAGTATACGTATCCCCCAGGGTACGTGCTAGGCCATGCAGGGGTATGCAGAAAAATAGTAACGACGAGAAACTAAGTAAAGTAAAAAAATGCAAAGTATTAGTTATGGAACAATAAATGTTAAGTTTGAATCACTGTTCATGGAGACACTTCAAAATTGGATCACATTAGCCAATGAGGATTGGTGAGGGCGTGGCTATGAACCCCTCCCCCAAACTGCTCTTCTACCAGTCATTACACCCAATTTCAGAACAATCCATGGGCCTTGTTTGTAGAACGTCCCCAAACACATAAATACATCGTAGTCAGACTGTTTGATCAGTTTAGTTATTGACTGAGTAAAGTGTGTTGTCTTTAATCATGATTCTTTTAAACACTGGATGATCAAGTGTTTAAACACTAGTTTTTTAAATTTAGTGTTTAAACACTTGATCATCCAGTATTTAACTATGTTACAAATATTGTGAAATTAAACCTGTGGTCTGTACTTTTAGTGTAGTTATTTTTCTTTTCTAACTTATTTCCTCATTTCCATTATTTTACATGAGGATAGATAGGTACTGAACAAAAGTCTCAGCATTTAACAAACAGCAGTTTTAAAAACAAGGGGTCTCATTTATAGAAATGGGTTTAAAAGGGGTCCACAAGTGGGGAAAGTTTGGGAACCACTGAACTAAAGGAATCCACAATACCTGTGAAAATAGACACATTTAGGAAAGATAGGTTTTAGAGGGAGTCAAGAGGGCTTCGAAACCTGAATTGTTTGAAAAACTATTTTGTGGAGTTTATGCATTTAGATATTAAACATAAATGGAAAAGAATGAATTAATAAAACCTGTGAATGCCTGTATGTCTGTAACGAATTTCGGTTATTAGCTCACAGCATGCTGGGAGAGTATATTTGTTTGGATCAAACAATAAGTTACCTCTTTTACGTATCCACATTCACATGTGGTGTACCATCAGTAGTTTTGAGATATTGCTTCCATACATTTCTGATTTATTTATATGTATCGATATGGTGATTCTTTAAAGGAAAATTTTATACAAGAGTGAAGATACCTTTAAGAAAAAACTTCTTTGCTTCTTCTTTCCGCTTCCCTGAATCAATAAGAAGCCACCTTTTATCCTGGGCAGACCCTGCCCTAAGGATGTTTGAGGAGATTTTATAGTGAAGGCATTCATCTCACGTGGAGAGAAGGTATTTTACTCTTCACTCCTTCATGGGGCAGATCCCAGAATGAGGGCTTCACTCAGCCCAAAAGGAAACCACGTGGACTATTTTTTTCAAAAGACGGGTTTGTAGCCTGCCATAGCTTTCACCACCTGCTGCCCAACACACGGTTTCTATTTCAAAGAAGGCATGGAGGTGTGCAGGGCAAACAATCTCACCGTTGATTCCCAGTCCCCTGTGGCTTAGGTGCAGTTAAAACCGGCAGTGATCAGATGTGTTGTGATCCCAGTGATATCTTGCCTCTGCAGGGCAAGGACTGACTTTCCAAGTTCTGGTCCTTTATCTCTGTGTATTCACATTAAGCTGTCTTCTTTATAGCCGCAGCCAAACTGTAAAAGGTACAGCACTTGCATCTGCAAACTAGTAGAGATGTGAAGTGGGGCAGAGCCTGCCTGGAGTGCTCGGGATCCGCATTCATTCGCCCATTCACGTAGTCGATGATTGAGTTTCTACCACGTGGCAGCTACAGTAATTAATTACCGGGGGATGAGGACCAGACTGAGACATGATCCGTAAGCCTAAAAGGAGCTCACAGTCCGAACGTGTTGATATTTCCGAGTCATCACAGACTGTGAATTTAGAGTCAAAAAGAAATCTAAAGATACTCCTGTCCACTTCTTAGAGAGTGAGTTAGTAAAATTGAACATGGCTGGCTAGATAGTAGATAATATAGATTTTTATCTGTTAAAAATTGATGCATTAGTGTGTATATCTTGATAAATTATAAAAGATCCTTTCTGAAAGTTCTTGTATCCTTTTTCTCTATTTCTAGTGGCATGTGCATTTCTTTTTCTCATCGAATGAATTACTTGATGGGGGAACATTCATTTATTTGAGTGGGTAGAAAACTACAAACAAACAAACAAACAAACAAGTGCAGGAATGACCTCTCATTTAAAGAGTACTGGTCCAGTTAGGCCATTCTTTGGCCTATTGGAGAAATTTAAATGTGGGCTGCATATTTATGTAGCAGCATTGTTTTGGTGTGAACTTTCCTGATGTGATAATTGCACCGTGGTTATGTGGCATGGTGTCCTTCTTCTACAAATGCTCAAGTTTTTGTGAGCAAAGTGATATGATACCTGTAAGAAATACTTAAATGACTTAGCTGAAAAATAAAGAAAAATTTTACATAAATAGAAATAGTTGAAATTGTGTATTATCCAGTATACGAGGGCTGTCTGGAAAGCATCCAGCCATATATATGAAAAATAGAGGCATTTGTGGCTGTAATTTTTTCTGGACAGCCTCAGATATAAAATTATACATATACACACGTGTGTGTGTGTGTGTGTGTGTATGGAGAGAGAGAAAGTGGTAGAACATGTACAAATTGGTAACAATTGGTGAATCTGAATGAGCAACATGTGGGTGTTTTTTTAATACCATTTTTAGAACTTTTCTGTAGGTACAAAAGTCTCTAAAATTAAAAGTCAGGAGAGGGTAGCATGAGCAGACTAGGTCTCTGGCATGATGACTCTATCCCACTAGTGGAACTTTCTCCAAGTGCCTGGCACTATGTGGACCTCTCACTGCTGGGCACGCTGCTTCACGTTTAGCAAAAGAACTAGGAAGAGGTCACAGATTCTGGGTCAAGTGCCCTTTGTTCATTCTGACATGCTCTGCTGGTTCCATTCATGCAAACAATGGATACCCAGGTCACAATTTGAGTTTTGGGGGTACCAGATGGCTGTGCATTCTTCCAAATCATTATCCTCGTCCTATCTAAGCACTATTGATTGTAGGATGCACTTAAAAATACTCTGAGGGTCTATCAATGATACGATGCCACCAGCTAAGTCTAAGATGCATGGGCAGATCACAGATGTGGACATTTGATAAAAAAAGAAATGTCATCTTAGCATTGATGAGGCTTCATACAGCACCAGGGTTACAGGGAGGAAAGAGCAAGGCTGAGTATTGGTGAAGAGAGCCAGGACCCCGGCAGGCAGCACCTAGGAACAGCCCATCGCCAAAACCCGAAGAAACAGAGCACGTTCCTAACAGGCGCTGGCATCATGAGTCTTTCTCTGGCCACCCTGTTCCCACAGTATACTGAGAACCAAACGATTTGCATGCACGAGCTCATTTTGTCTTCATGGCAAACCTGTGGAAATGCATTATTATCCCCTCTTTACAGACAGAGAAACCTGGGGCTAAAGAGACCGAGAACATTGCTTGGTGCCACACAGGAAGGAGGAGGCAGAGCTGTGTCTCCCAAGCAAGTCCGGACGACTGGGGCCAAGTCTGCAGTTTAACCGCTATTCTCTATGCACTTGGCTCTGAATGTTAAAAAAAAAAAAGCATCATGGAAAAGCGATGGTTATATAAAATTAAAAAAACAAAAAAGAACACTCACAGAATGCATTTTGGAAATCTGGGTTGTCTCACCTGACCTTGTCAGAACATCTTTTATCAACAAGCTGCCTCCTTCCTGCCCTCCCCCACCCATCCCTCTTCTTCTACTTAATTTTTCTCTATCGCTCTTAAACCTCCACCCACCCTACTGTCTAGTTATTTGTTTAGTGGCTGCACCTACAACAGTATCTAACACACAGCAAGTACTCAGTATTTGCAGTGTAAAAGGGTGAATGTGTTCTAGTCCTGCGTTTGTCACTTATGAAGTGGTCAGTCTGATTCCCAAATGCCCGGTCTTAACCTTCCTCTAAACTGCCTACGAGTACGTGGTGAACTTATTACACAACAAGTTGACAATGCACTGTAGAATTGTATGCCTGAAACCTATGTAACCCTTGCTAACAATGTCACCCCAATAAGTCTAACAATAAAAATGAATATAAAAAAAAATAGAAATAAACTGCTTACGAGCCTGCCCGCTCCCTCCTCTGGCCCAACAACTTCTCAGCTTCTTTCTGGTGGCTCTTTGCAGTCGGACACTGTGTTTCATTGTTTGCCATCTTAGTGCTTCTCTCTGTTCTCATCTTTTCAAATGAAAGTTAGGGTTCCTTTTTGTCTCCAGGAGCAATTCCCTTCCTTCCTCTCCTTTGCGGAAGCATTGTATAGATGAAGAACTCCTTAGACTGGTTCCTTGGCTATGAGTGGGCACAACACATGAGGGGAGAGAAGGCCACTAGGCCATCTGGGCACAGGCTGCGTTCTGACCACTGCCTGGCACTTTCACAGGCTGTCTCCGGCTGGGATGTCCACGCCAGCCATAGCTCACCCCATATTCTCTTACTTCCCCTCACCCATCAGAGCTTTTCTCCCAGCTTATTTCACCCTCATTCTCCAAAGATGCCCTGCCATCGACTTCTCAGAGCACGTAGGGCCCCCCAGCGTCCTGCCACCCCATTTAAGCACTGGTCTGCCCACGCCCACCCCGCCTCCCACCGTCAGGTCCAAGGAAACAGGAGCACCACGACGTCTCTCCAGTCCACCCTCTGCCCTGTCATGGAGGCTTTGCTCAGATAACTGTGCTCCTTTCCGTTAGCTCGGTGCTTGCATTTCTAGTGTGTCATTTTCATCCACATTTCAACCAGCTTAAGTTTCTTATGTGAAAGGGAAAACGCAAGAACAAAAGCCTCAGCATCATCTTTTAGCCACGTTTCAAAATGTAAACACACACACACATACACGCACACACACACACACATGCATATGTATGTGTGTGCACATATATAAGTGTACCAGGGCTGTCCGGAAAGTATCTGGCCATGTAACCGTGCTCGTTATATTGACAATGGCTGGGTGTGTCTCCCGGACAGCCCTCGTATACGTGTGATTTTGTACAAGTGTGACCCAGGGCCTGCGCATTTCATTTTGTAAAGAGGATGCTAGTTTTGCCAATAACACACGGCGGCATCTACCTTCCTTACGACGTGTTTCTTGGCCTTTAGTTTCTGAGATGGAGCTTTGAGGATTTTTTTGCTCTAGGGGAGGAGAGAGCTGGGCCTTTGCTTCTTCAGCTAGGTGGTCGGTTTGGTGGAGCAGACCAATCCCACTGGTCCCTGCCCGAAGTCCCCCCACCTCCCAAGCCACACCTCACACTGCTACCCAGGGACCTCTTTAAAGAACCAATCTAACCACATTGCTTAAAACTTTTCAGCGTATCCTCATTGTCCTCTGAATGAATCCCGAATGCCTTGATGTCATTTATAAGATGCAACTTGGTTGGGTTCTGTTCCACCTCCTACCTTTTGGTGCAGACAGTGTTATTGTTGCTAACAATTTACTGCCCCCGCCGGGGGAAAGATTATCCCCACCTCCCATAGGGATGTCAAGTTTGGCCACACAACTTGTTTTGGCTAAGGAAATGTGAGTGGTATGGCACTTTCAGGTCGGAGTTTGACAGCTAGTGAGTGGTTTGCTTTCCTTTCTAGTGAGACGGGTGACGTTCCATCCAGAGGTTATTCCTACCTTCCCCTAGCTCTCAGAACGAATACGGAATAAGCAGGACTCTCACTAATTCTCTCTCTCTCTTTTTTTTTTTTGGGTGGGGTGGTATGTGGGTAGTTCCCTGGCTGGGAATTGAACCCAGGCCGCAGCACTGAGAGCGCCAGCGCCGAAGCCTTAAGCCACTACACCACCAGGGAACTCCCTCACTAATTCTCAACGGACGTGCCACGTTAGAGAGGAATCAACCCTTGTTGTAAGTCACTGAAATTTGTAGGGGAGGAGGTCATTTGTCACTGTAATATTCTGTCCTGACTGATACCCCTTTGTAGCCTTATCTTTTGCCATTTCCTTTTTCATCTCATACTCTAATCCCATGACTTTCAGACATTTTTGAATCCACCCACAGTAAGAAATTTATTTTATCCTACAACCTGGTATTCGCCTCACGGCTATACACAGATGCACACATACATTCAACAAAAGCTCTGCAAACAAGATCCCTATTTTGTGCAATTCGCTCTGGTACATTCCCTTCTAGTCCATTGAAGTAAAAATGCTGGTCAGTACCCACTAAGTTGATTTCATGACTCATTAGTGAGTCACAGCTGCATTTGGAAAACATTTCTCTACCTTTTGGAAAACTTGCATTTTCCTTTACATGCTCCTAAATGTTCTTTAGGGCTCTGTTAGGAGGGTACCGATTTTATTTTATTTATTATTATTATTTTTATTTTTTTATTGTTAATTTACTGGGGTGACATTGGTTAGTAAAAATTACATAGGTCCCACGTGTACAATTCTACAATACATTGTCTGTGTGTTGTGTTATGTGTCTATCACCCAGAGTCAGTGCTCTTTCCATCACCGTGTATTTGAGACCCTGTCCCTTCTCTCCCACCCCCTCCCCCATACCCTCAGATCACCACTAACCTAAACTATTGACTGTGTCCATGAGTTTTTGTTTCTTTATTGCTTTGTGTTCTATATATGAGTGAAATCATTTGGTTCTTGGCTTTTCCTGTCTGCCTTATTTCACTTTGCATGATGGTCTCAGCGTCCATCCATGTTGTCGTAAATGGCCCTATTCCATCTTTTCTTTTGGCTAAGTTATAGTCCATTGTGTACATGCACCACAGCTTCTTTATCCAGTCATCCATCAGAGGACACTTTGACTGTTTCCATGACTTGGCCACTATGAATAGTGCTGCGATGAACATTGGGGTACATATATCTTTGCAGACTAAGGTTTTTGAATTTGGTGGGCAGATAGCCAGAAGGGGGATTGCAGGGTCATAAGGTAACTCTACTCAGCTTTTTGAGGAACCTCCACACTGTCAGTTTTGGGAAAGCTCTCACTGCTGCAGGGTGGCCTGTGGGGTCCCACAGCACCTAGTTCACGCTTTTGTGCTTGGCCCTTTTTTTCCTCCCTCCCTCTTTTCTCTCTCTCTCTCCTGCTTTCTTTCTTTCCTTCCTTCCTTCCTTGATTCTTCCTTCCCTCCCTCCCTCTCTCCCTCTTTCTTCTCTTTAAATTGTAGTTTAAAAAAAAACCTCCATAACATAAAAGTTACCATCTTAACCATTTTTAAGTGTATGTTCAGTAGAGAGCATATTGACACGTTGAGAAATAGATGTCCAGAACTGTCACCTGAATCTGCACCTCTGTGCCCATCGAACAGTCACTCCCCTTTCCTCCCTCCCTGCGGGCCCTGGCAACCAGCATTCCTCCTTCTGTCTCCATGGATTTGACTTCTCTAGGCAGCTCATCTAAGTAGAATCATGCAGTCTTTGTCTTTTTGTGACTGGCATAAATCGCTTAGCATAATGTCCTCAAGGTTCATCTGTGCTGTAACATGTATCAGAATTTCCTTCTTTTAAAGGCTGAACAATATTTCATAGTTAATTCCTTGACCCTTTGATGAACATTTGGGTTGCTTCCAGCTCTTGGTTATTTGGAGTAGTGCAGCTAGAAACACGGATGGGTGTGCAAATCCCTCTTTGAGACCTGGCGTTCCATTCTTTTGGATAGAAGTGGGATTGTTGGATCATATGGTAATTTCACCTTTAATTTTTTTGAGGAACCTGCACACTGTTTTTCATATGGTTGCATCATTTTACATTACCACCAACAGTGCACAAAGGTTCCAATTTCTCCACCTTGTTGCTAACCTTGTTATTTATTTTTATTTTTTGTAATAGCCATCTCGTGGGTATGAGGTAATTTGGTCGATAATGTCCTTGAGGACAGGAATAATTCTTATATACTTTGTGGTGTCTCCAGTCTTTACATGAAGTTTGACATTTAGCATATGCACAATAAATATGTGTAGCATGAAAGAAGGCACTTCCCCTGTGGTAGTTTGAAAATGTGTCTGCAAATCCTTTGTCATTCTTCCCTTTGAAAGAGGGTGACTGATCACCCTTCTTTTGAATTTGGGTGAGGTCTACTGACCCTCTCCTAACAAATAGAATGTGACTTCTGAGGCTGGGTCTCAAAATGGTTTTGACTTCTGTGTGGCTCTCTGTCGTGGCTCTCTCAGTGGGCATGAAGCCAGCTGCCGTGTTGTGAGGACACTCAAACAGGCATATAAAGTAACCCATTCCTGGCTTTTTCCTCATTGTTCTTTGCATTGGAGACTGTGGGTTTTTTGCTAGCCATGTTACTTATTTTCTCCATTCTCGTTATGTGCAGAGAAACTGAGGCCTCCCACCAACAGCCCAGGAGAGCCACTTTAGAAGTACAAGGGCTGTCCAAAACCACATCCAGCCGCAAGTACCTCTATTTTTCCTATTAGATGGCTGGGTACTTTCCGGACAGCCCTCATATATCCTAACCCTCCAGGCCCAGTTAAGCCATCAGAGGATGGCAGCCCCAGCCAACATGTGTCCAGCCCCGTCAGCAGCCTGGAGCCTGAACTGCCCAGCAATACAACTCTCTGACTCAGACAAGCTTGGAAAAATAATATCTAGTGTTGCTTTAAGCCACTCAGTATTGAGGTAATTTGTTACTTAGACATGAATAACTAATACACTCCTACTTTACAGATAATTGGATCGATGCTTGTAGAAATAAAGTAAGCTGCTCTGCATCACAAAGCTAATAAGTGCAGCACTGAACGTCAGATACACAGCTCTGAACTCTGGGACTCCAAGACCTTGGCAGTGCAATAACTGGCTCTAGGGGAACGTGTTGTGGCCCTCACTAGGACAGTCCTTCCGGGATGGCACCACATAGCAGTGGGCTGGGCCTTAGATTCCCTCCTCATTACTAATGTTCAAACACTTGGAAAAAAGTCATTAGAAATTTTATCTATATAACAACAACCACAACTTAACCACTTGGTTCCTTTTTTGGCCTTTTTTCTCCTTGGCCCTGATCTTACTTTCTTGCTTCTCTGGAGTCATCTTTACTCCAGTCAGACATTTGACAACAAACCTTTCTTGCTCCTGGCTGGAACATGCCAGTGGTTCTGTAGAACAATTAGGCTTCATTTCAGGGTGAGCTAATTTTATGACAGCTTTCGGAGTGGCAAAGGATCAGAGGGCTTGGGCTGCTCGGCTGAGGTTGGGAAGCCATCCCTGACAAGCGCTCCTTTTGTCTTCGCGCCCTAGTGTCTAGCTCTCCCTGCCCCTTCTGTCTGCACTGAGGTTGGGTCGCGGCATTTACATTCCCTCCGTCTCCGTCGTGTAGCTCTTCTTCCTTGTTCTCTGGTTCGCTGACTAGCTGCTATTTCAGGCACCACTGTGCTCTTGGGAAGTCAGCCTCTTCTCCAAAGACCAGTTTACTTATCTAGATGACAGATACAAGAATACCTGTCTAGCAAGGTTCTTCTGAAGGTTAAATGATAGGACATAGGGAAAGCCCCCAGAGGGGCATCAGGCACAGGGTGTGTATTCATAAATGAGGGTTTTTATCGTGGAAATATTACTTGCACTGTGAACTCGGTTGATAATGAGAAAAAGTGTTACCCAGTTTGGGTGCTATTAGCCACCTCCAAAAATCGAGAGGCAAGTTTGGTGGAAAGAAAAGTAGGTTTATTAAAAAATGTCAGAATTCTGGGAGGATGATGGACTCCTGTCCAAAGGCCATCTCCCTGTTCTTAGGACAGCCAGAAGGTTTTATAGGCACGTAGAAAGAAGCAGAACAAAGAAAAGAGGGAGGTGGTCATGCGACTTATCTGGGAGAACGCTTCCTGGGGTCTGGTTTGTTCTGTGATGGTTATCCCGACCCCAATTTGGGGGTGAGTTATATGTCACCAGACAGAGCATCTCAGTCCAGAATTGCAGCCCGGTTTCCGGAGTCTGGACGGCTGGGCTGACTGCCCTTCTTGCAGGTTAGTGTTCTGCTGATTCACTGGATTTCCGTGGTATGCATCTGGCCTTGGGAAAAACAGGCCATTAAGGCTGGGTAGGGGGATGAAGCAAAGCAAAGAAAGAAGTTTTAAGTTAAATTACATTGCTGAATCGAACTCAACTTAGAGTATTGAATCCTGAAAATAGAAAATACAACGTCACCCTCACAAAAGAACTTTCCATAATTCTCTCAGCTCCTTATGGGAGAGCCTACTCCATTTGTCTAAAATTGTTTCCTCTTCTTCTGTTTCTTTGTCATCATAGGAGCTACTGCATTTTTGACCTGCCCTTGGGGATGCAGCTTGCTCCTCTGCTCCTCTCCCAAGCCACTCGGCACCAAATTACACCCTCCCTGCCCCCACCTCCACTTTTGGTTTTGTCTGTCCTCTTGTCTAGGTTTTCAATGCCCTCCCCAAGGGCCGTGAACCCCTCTGCCATCTGCCCTCACTGGGTCCAGCTGTTTTCAGGTCACCTAATCCTTTACATGACTCCCTTACCTGGTAATCAACAAACGACCATATTTTCCAAGTAACTCCCACAGATGCCTCCTGTGTCTCTGAAAAATACTTGACTTCGATGTTTTCATGCAACTCTGGCTCCTGCAGATGCCACCCTCTAACTCCTAATCTCCACTCCCCTTTGGGAGAACAGGATGTCTCTCACCAGCTCATTAAGGGGCATGCTTTCCTGAAAACACACCACCTGCAATCCTGTGCAACAATAACGAGAGAATTTTCAAAGTTCTAATCTATCCGAGCTTTTCATTGTAGAGGCAAGAGCCCCCAGAAGTCCCCGGGGGCAGCCCGAAGGACACAGCTGACCCATTTAAAATTTTTATTACTAGTTTGCAAATTACCTGGGGATTGTTCTTTTCTATCCATCTGATTGTAAGAATTCATCCATGACCTGCTAACTTCCAGGCTAACTTCAGGAATATCTTTTCCCCCTTTTCAGTACACTATCTATAGGATTAGAAGTTACAGATAACATCCTAAAGCACCAAATAGTCATCTACTCCCTGGCCCCCTTTCCCTATAGTTGACTTTCAGGCAAGCAAAGAAGTCCCAGATGGAAATACAAAAATAAAAGTTGATGCTTTCTTTTGCTTTTTTGGCAGGACCTTGCTCCAAGTGCTCCAATAACCCAATGATGATAGGCTGCGATGGCGTTTTGAAGTGACCAGAGTGGATTCGTGGGGATACAACAGGGGGCAGAAATGCAAGGTTGTCATTGTCATAGAGAGCAGTTAAATAGCACCAGACCACCTTCATTTCCTGCCTCTGCCCTAACTTTATTGTTTGATGTTAGACAAGTTACTTAACTGGACTGAGCTTTAGATTTGTCCTTTGAAAGGGTGATAGTGATTTCTCCTTCACTGGGCTGTTTAGTTGCATCAGCGTAAGAAATGTCCAAACCTGTAGAGAATTTTTGTAAGCGTTTATTTGAACCAAAATTGACGGCATATGCCGGGTAGCAAGATCTTAAATACTCTGGAGCACAACCGTTTTGCAGTTTCTTTTATGCATTTGGGATTAGGGAGGGTATGTAAGGTGGGAGAAAGCAAGGCGGGGAATTGGATTCTAGGTTAGTTGAGATGCTGTGCTGTCTTGAGGGTGGTCCACTTTAGAAGGAGGGGTCTGCAGAGAGGTATTTCAAAGGCATATTAACTTAGATGCACAGAAACAATGGACTGGGCTTGCTTAAGACAAAGATAAGCCTTGTATTAAAGAAGTTACATGCCTGGGGCGTGACTGGCCACAATGACCTGCCCAGTGAGGAATTTATGATCAGATCACCCTGTGAGCTTACTTTCCATAGGACCCCTTTATCATCCACAGTTGGAATGATGTCCTGTACAAGGAGCACCTGGGACCTTGGGAGCCCAGGGAAGGACAGACTGCTGTGGAGTGCGGGCAGGTAACTCTGAAGGACGGGAAGAGTTCTCCTTTTGAGTTGCCTGGGCTGCTCTGGTGGTGGATGAGCAGTGTTCATCTGATCACTCTGGAGCTGGGACAAACAGTGAATTTCAGACAAGGTTATATGACTCTGCAGGGCAAAGCCAAACAAAGCCTACTTTACTGCCTATTTTATAGCCTGTGACTTTTAATGGCTCCTGTAGTTGACAGTCCCCCCTGAAGCCAAAGCCGACTTTATATGTGTATAACAGATACCAATATTTATATATGTTATCCTGCAAGTTTGTTTTGCATTTCAATCGCAATTGTATTTCCAGGATGCTTAACAATTGTCAATTC
Source organism: Lyroderma lyra (assembly GCA_004026885.1). Classification (NCBI taxonomy): domain Eukaryota; kingdom Metazoa; phylum Chordata; class Mammalia; order Chiroptera; family Megadermatidae; genus Lyroderma; species Lyroderma lyra. The sequence goes on from PVJL010003048.1 coordinate 88,329, forward strand.
CTCCTTTGTCTGCTTGGTCTAGTTTTTTCTTCTGTTTATTTATTTACTTACGTTTGCAGTGTGGGGAGATGGCTGAACTCAGAGATCTGCCCAAGGTCACACAGGCTCGGGGAGTCGAGATCCTGCTCTTTCTTATACCCCGGTTCTGTGCTAAGGTTACTGTTGCATGTAACTTCTTGTTTCTCAGGGGCCATGAGGTGAGATCGAAGGACTTTGGGGTCTTTGGGAAGGTACATCTCTGCTAGAATCGCTCTCCCTTTATTTTGGGAAATTTTGAGGGAAATGTTCATGTCCTCGCCCTCAGGTCTTAGGAGTTTGAAACGGCCATACCGATTCTAAGGAGGGTGACCTCAAGCCTTCGAGGTCTTCTGTCTGACGTCACTTTGAGTCATGTTGGCCATGGTTTAGATGTTGACCTTGGAGTAAAATAGCTGGATCAGATTTTCCCCTTCTTTCACAGAAAGTACCCATTTTATACGGAAATCACTTTGTCACTCTGAAGTCAGAAATGATCCATCCATTGCTCCCCAGAAGCATGTGCTGTCCATCATCCACCCCTCCTTTCCTCGTCCTTTGCATCTGTTTCCCAGCTCTCTCCCATTTTATCTCCCCACCCCCATCAGTGTTGGGGTGTTGGTCTCGACTTAGGGGAAACTTCAACAGTCATGTCACAGTCAAATTATTTTCCACAAAGAGTCAGTTCAGAGGCTACTTTATAGTTTCATCCACATGCCACCACAACCAAAACCCATTTTAAATATATTTCTGTAGTCTCTGCTGTTCAGTTTTGCTGAGTAAAGTGTTTCCTCTTATGCTATTTGTTCTTCTTGCTCACTCTTGCTTTTTCTCTCTTACCCAAAAAAGCCCACTTTAGAAATGACTTCCATTTTAATAGTGTTTAGAATACTCCATCGCAGTTCCGATGACAATCTGCTGCTGATGGGGAGGGAGACAGAAGGACTCTAAGCCAGTCCTTGCCCTTCAGGCAGATACATCAAACAATAGGATGAGGGTCTCTGGCCACTCCTGGCCTCTAGAATTGTGCCTTACCCTACCCTTTGTCACTGCCATGTTCCCATGGTGCCTTGCTAAGGTCCAGTGTCTATTTTTCCATTGATGTTTCCATTTTTCTGGAGATTATTCAGATAATCTCCAGAGTTAGGAGACTGGATCAGTATCTTTCACCAAGAGCTTCAGGGTCTTTGAACTGTTGTTTTGGTCTTATTTATTTTCCTCTCTGAAGAGTGGTTTCCTTTAAGCTACTCCAGAGCGAACTCCTAGGGCAAAGCTGGGCATTCAGAGAATGATAGGTGAATGGTTTGGGTAGCAAGATAGGTTGGAGAGTTAAATGCAATTCTTTCTTTTTGCAAAAGCATGGGGACAGAGTCACAACATCCCTGCAAACAGGATTAAATGTGAGGTCACGACTGCCAGAATACCCAGTATTTCTATGAGATCTAAAAGGATTTGAAAATGAAAAATAAATTGGCTTACACATGTGCAAGCTGTGTGTAAAGATAACTTTCAGGTAGACAAAATGGACTCAGGAAAGGGGGTGAGGCATTCACATGAACAAGTCATAAACTGGTAAACATTTATCAAGCAGCTATTATGAGTCTGTCTGGCACTGGAGACACTGGGATGAACAAAAGAGAGAATTCCTGCCCTCATGTTCTCAAGTAGTGATGATAGGACGGGAGGGAAATGACGATAGCAATGTGGATAAAGCTCAGGACAACTTTATCCAGGAACGCAGGACTTGCAGTTAACGTTCCTGATCTGGGTCCTAAGGGATAGGTAGGTCACCAGTTGGGCAAACCAGGACATTGTAGGCACAGAATTCCAGGTGATATTTAGGGGACTCAACAACTGGATTGCACGATGGGGAGGGGAAGGTGAGAGCCACACTAAGACATTTGGGCTTGACTCCTTCAGGTGAAGGAGAATTCGTGAAGGGCTTTAGGGACAAAATTGCTTTGCTTCAGTTTATAAAGCAATCCTATAGCAGTGCTTGAAGTAGAGCCCATTGATTGCTGTCTAGTAACTCCTCATTCTGCTGTGTATGATGATGGTTCTGTTACTAATAGTATATTTGAGCATTTTTGTGTATGCACATACCCATAATACTTTTATTGTTCATGGACTGATAAGGACCTTGGGACTTGCCTCAGCTTTGTTGGGGCATTTGGTTAGTTCTTAGTTTCATATAATGGTGAAGTAAATGATAGAATTTAATAGGAAGAGGTGCCCAAAGTGGTGACCATCAGCGTCCAGACACTTGTGATAACAGCGAACTACGGCTTGAGCAGTGTTGACCGAAGTGTCCACTTCTATCGCTGTGCATGTTGTTTCAATTTCTTCCCGAAGCACCACCAGTGTAGCCTGTTTTCTAGGGTACACCATGTCCTTTAAGGTGCCCCATAGGTAGAAGTCAAGGGGTGTTAAGTCAGGAGAACGTGGGGGAAATTTAAACAACGTTCTCGAATTTCAAATACCACTTCAAAGGGGTCTTGTGCTTCTCAAACGACAACTGTGCTTCTGCCATTTTCTCTGACTGTCCTCCTGTCACCTGGTGACGCTAGCATTCATTTGATTATGCCACCTCTTGAGCAAATGCCCTACTACACATTGCTACCATAATTCAATTCAACTTTGAAAAGTAATACACAGATAACATCTTTTAAAATGTGTAGACATCTTTTGGCACCCCTGGAATTACTGTTAATAATAAGCACATTTGATGGCAACTCTGTGTATGCTATGCTAGACAAAGAGGTGGCTCTTTGTTTTTTCATCTCTGAAATAAAAAATTTCACCACTGCACTCTTCTTTATGGCCTTCACAATAGTATGCACAAGAAGGAGGGTTCTGCTGACAAAATGTTTTCTTTTAAATTTTATGTAAGTTTATTTCATCTAGAGGATTGAACATGACTTTGAGCATGTTATGAAGGCACAGAACTAAAGGAATACCATCACATAGCCATCACTTGAAGAATACACATATGAAAGACTATAGATGATGAAGCAAATTCTTAACCCTAGATATAATGCTGGAATGCACAGAAAAATTGACTGATAACTTAAATAAGTTTTCAAGATATTTTTTTGGTTGGATGCCAGGCAGCGGTACCTTTAAATAAAAATGGAAATAAAACCTGGGAAATGCTATTCATCATGTTTTGAAAGAACACAGAACCCCCCTACCTTTTCCATGTCAAATAATAATAATGAGGCACAATGCTCCTAACCTAGCGGAATGGACAAACACAGTAAAATGACATGGATATGTTCTAAATACAGTGATATCAAATATATTCAGTTATTTGAAAAATACATCATAGGGGTTCCCAACCTACCTCAGGGAGGCTTTAGTGAAGGCATTAGTGACATAGTTATTACTTAATTAATAAAGGGTTGCTGCAGTTTTCATGAAAAATAGGAGGATAGTAGAAGGTGTGCTAGAAAAGATAACCATTTTTAAAGTCAGCTGTTTTATATGATCTTGGGCAAATTACATCACCACTCAGAGCTCTGACCAGCTCATTTATAAAATGGGGATGAGAGTACCTAGCTCATTGGAGGGTTGTGAGGACTAAATACATTATTGAGGAGGTATTGTTAGGGGTCATGGCTATGAGCTCTGGAATCAGGTGATACAGTGGCTTAAATAGTGTCCCTGCAAAATTCATGTCTACTCAGAACCTCCAGGTGTGACCTTATTTAGAAAGAGGATACTTGCAGATGTGATTTAAGGTAAAATGATGTCATATTCTGGAATAACAGTAATTAAAAAAACAAGAAAATGGTAACTGTTGACCAGGATGTGGGGAAATCGGAACCTTTGAGTGTGGCTGGTGGGAATGCAAAATGGTGCCCCTGGTACGGAAAACAGTACGGTGGCTCCTGGACAAAAGTAAAAATAGAGATCCCCATATGACCCATCAACTCCACTCTTAGGTATATTCCTAAAATAATTAAAAACAGAGATTAAGGCAGATACTTATACACTAACATTTGTAACAGAATTATTCACAATAGCCAAAGCTGGAAATAACCCAAGAGCCCGTCAGCAAGTGAACAGATAAACAAAATGCCTATATCCAGAAAATGGAAGCAAGGAAAAGGAATGTGGTTTTGATACGTGTTACAACATGGACAGACCTGGAAAACATTATGCTAAGTGCATAAAATAGACACAAAGGGACAGGTATTGCATGATTCCAGTGATATGAGGTACCTAGAATTCCTGGAGACAGAAAGTCAAATAGAGATTAGCAGGGGTTGGGAGGAGGGGAGAAGGAGGAGTTTTTGCTTCATGTTTAAGTTTCTATTTAGGGCGATGAAAGGGCTTTGGAAATAGATAGTGGTGGTGGTTGCACAACACTGTGAATGTAATGAATGCCGTTGAATTACGTGCTTACAAATGGTTAAAGTGACAAATTTTGTTGTACAGTAGTCTCCCCCTTACCTCCAGTTTCTCTGTCTGCAGTTTTAATTACCCGTGGTCAACAGTGGTCCAAAATATTAAAGGAAAAATTCCACAAGTGAACAATGGATATGCTTGAAGTTGTACAAGTTTCTGTATAGTGTGATGAAACCTCCTGCCATCCTGCTCCATCCCTCCCGGGAGGTGAATCATCCCTTTGTCCAGTAACCACCTCAGTTATCAGATTCACTGTCACTGTATCACTGTGCTTGTGTTCAAGTCACCTTTATTTTACTTAGTAGTGGCCCAGAGCACGCGAGTAAACAATGCTGACAATTTGTATATACCAAAGGGAAGCCAGAAAGTGCTTCCTTTAAGTGAAAAGGGGAAAAGCACAGTATACGAGGGCTGTCCGGAAAAGAATCCGGCCATTGAAGCCTCTATTTTTCATGCTATTGTACATGTCGGATGCTTTCCGACAGCCCTTATATATAGGGTTCGGTACACCATGGTTTCCGACATCCACTGGGGGTCTTGGAATGTATGCCCCACAGGTTGAGGGGGGACTACTGTATGTATTTTACAAAAAAATAGTGAGGTTATTTGGGATTAGGGTGGACCCTAAATCCAGTCACTGGTGTCCTTAGGAAAAGACAAAAAGATTCACAAGGAGCATGCCACGTCCACTCGGAGGCTGAGATGGGAATGCTCATGTGCCATTTTCTCCAGCGGCCACCAGAAGCTAGCAGAGGCTGGGACAAGTGTCCCTCTGGCTTCCACAAGGAACCCAACTGTGCCAACCCCTTGATTTTGGACTTCCAGCCTCCAGAACTGTGAGAGAACAAATTTCTGTTGTTGAAAGCAACTTGAGGTATTTTGTTATGGCAGCCCTAGAAAACTGGTACAGATGGCCTAGGTCTAAATCTGAGCTCTGCCACTTCCAGTTTTTATGATTTGAAAACCCCAAACAGAAACTAACAAGTTCTCCGAGCCCCAGTTTCCTCATCTGTGAAAACGTAGACAGTGATGCATACTTCGTTGGGTTATTGGGAAGCTCAAATGAGATGCAAGAGTAAACTCTCAATGTAGTGCCTGGTGTGTAGTATGTCAGTTCTTAATTACAATTATATGAGTAAGTAGCAACGCGGGGAAATGAGAACTGACTCTCAGGAGAGGCCGGCTTGGCAGCCCCTATGGCAACAGGATTTGTTTGAAAATCAAAAGACTTCACTTCAAAGGAAATTCATTTTCCCATTCTCATCACAGAAAGAAAAAAAAGGGGGGGAATGTGTTATTTGAGCTGGCATCATCAAAATGGATAGGCAAGTAGGCAAGCTGAATGATGTGTTTCTCAGGCACTGAGAAGCTTGGACAAGTTGACAAGCCCATCGGCTTCCCTGTCTTGCTGGTATACCCCTTCCGCGCCCATGCATGCCGTCACGTTTAGAAGAGAGCTGTGTTCTTACAAGTGTGCCCCGTTCTGCTGAGTGGCACTGGGGAAGCTGCCTCAATTGCACAGGTGTGCAGGCGCTCGACACAGATTACAGACCCTGTTGTGAGGACTCGCAAAGCCAGAATTTGTTGCTGTAAAATTAAAGGGGAGTGTATTTGATTTCATTTGGTGATAAATGGGCAAAACTATCCATTTTGCAAGAGCAGTCTGACATCCTTGATGTGTTATAAAACGGAGCTAAATCCATGCGCAAGTGAGAGGCTTTGGGAGTGGATTGGTAGGATAGCAGTAGCTGTGGTCTGTTGCCTCTGGTTAGATTAGCTGTGATCCCCACCAATACACTCCTTGTCATCACCGGCACTGACACGCTCACCTCTTACAGGTGCTTTGTTGGGCCAGTTAAGTGAGTGTGCGCCCTGGACTTGCAACAATGTACAGAGACGAATCCACAGGTCTGTCCAGTCACAGCTTATTAGCAGTCTCCTCCATTATTGGGTTCTGTGATTTACAAGGGATTTCCACACGGGTCACTCAACACGGGCCTCCAAAGAGCCCTGGTGCTGGCATAGGGTGGCCTTATCGTCCCCACTCATCCCCGTACGCGGGGCCTCTGAGTCTCAGGGAGGTTAAGTGGCTTAACAAGTTCACAGTGCTAGTCGGGGCTTGTCTGTGGGCCCAGGAGCCAGACAGCCTCTCACAGCCAGAGCCCGGGGCACCGGAAGGCAGGTAACAACAGCTTCTCCTGAGGGAGAGGTCAGAGGTGGGGGCCCCAGATACACGCCCTTGGTGGTGAGCCAGGGCAGGGAATGGTGACAACTGGCCGGTCAGAGTGGCCACCTAGGGGAGCGGGACTGGTAAGGGAGCTTGGAAGTCAGCGTCAATTCTTGAGTCCTGTGTTGGACACCACAGACTGAGGCCTTTGCCTCTCCCCGGGGTGAACTCGCAGGGGCAGCTTGACTCCACCGCCAAGCGCTGATGGTGCCAAAGTCTGGGGCCCTGGGCCCTGGTCTTCCGGTGGCTCGTCAAGTTCTGCTCCTCCAACATCCTGCTGTGTCCCCCGCAAGGTCATTGCCCTCTCCGGGACTTCTGCAGACTCCGATTCCCTACTCCAGCATTGAGCACATTATGACTGGATGTTGTGAATCGCTGGCTCATGTCCCACAGACGCCGCATCTCACACAGAGGTGCTCTCATTGCGCTTAGGGTAAAAGCAACTCCCGGCACTTTCACGAGGCCCCACTCTTTCACTCGGGCTCCCTCTGGCCACCCCCACCCCCCTCGCCCTCCAGCCAGCCTGTCAGCTCCTCTCGGCCTTGCTTGCTCATCTTTTGTCTCTCGGTTTCAGAGTTACTCCTTCAGGGCTCGCGTCGTCGGCACATGGACTGAAGACCTGGGATGATACAAAGAAGTTCGCACGGCAGCTGCGTGAGGATGACACGCCGATTGTGAAGGGTTCCGCACAAATAAATAAAAATAAAATAAAAGATCATTGTTCAGCGACGCATTCTCCCAACCCCTATATTAGGTGGTCTGCCTTTTACTTTTTAAACAAAATTGTGGTAAAATATACATAACATAAAATTGACCATTTTAACCATTGTTAAATTTGTTAAGGTAACACGCGTTAGTAACGGAAGTTTATGTAAGTTCTGTCACCTGTATGGTGCCTCGTGCGCTCATCGCCCCAAGGCCCGCCTCCCTCCCACACCGTTTGGTCCCCATCCTCCCCCACTCCCCTCCCCGTCCGGTAGAGACCAGTCTGCGGGCTGTGTGCGAACTTGTTCGTTTTGCCTGTTCGTGTGTTGCTTTCTGTCCATATATGAGTGAAATCATGTGGTTCTTTTCCTTTTCTGTCTCCATTTTAACCATTTTTTAAGTGCACAGTTCAGAGACGCTAAATAGATCCATGTTGTGTAATCCATCAGCAGAACTCTCCTCATTGTTTAAACTGTAACTCAGTACCCACTGAGTAGTAGCTTCTCACTCCCCTCCCTCCTTATCCCCCGGCCGACATGACTCTACTTCCTTTCTCTAAGAATGTGACTACTCTTAAGTGTCGCATGTACGTGGCATCATACCGTATTTGTCTTTTTGTGACTGGCCTATTTCACTTACCCTCAGGGTTGATCCATGTTGTACATTTTGTCAGAATTTTCTTCCTTTTTTTAAAGCTGAGTAATTCTCCCTTGTATGTATATACCACATTTTGTTTATCCACTTATCTGTGGATGGGCAGATGGGTTGCTTCTACCTCTTGTCTATTGTAAATAATGCTGCTAGGCACGTGGCTGTACAAATAGCTCTTATAGACGCCCTGCTTTCCGTTCTTTCAGGTATATACCCAGAAGTGGGGTTGCAGGATCATATGGTAACTCTGTTTAATTTTTTGAGGAACCTCGATACCGTTTGCCACAGTGGCCGTTCTATTTTCCATCCCCGCCAAAAGATCACAAGGGTCCAACATTTTCACATGGGATGTCTGCCGTTTCCTTTTAAAATTTCTGCACAGAGAGTGCTCTCTTGCAGTGAAGTCCTGGCTGGCATGGCTAGCTTTCTGATCAGGAGTGCACACTTAGTTAAGGCTGACCACCAGTGTGCAAGGTCAACAACTGTTCTCACCAGGGCCTCAAATTGAAGTGTCCCTCACATTTGCAGGGCCCCAGGACAAGAGGACACACAGAGGCCAAAGGACCATATACTGAAATATTTAAAAGTTATAGACCTTAACTAACAAACTGCTAAATAATAATTTTGTATCCTCCACCTTGTCCAATATATCATCATTAATTACCAAATTTATAAAGCTGTGTGTTTATATGACTAAAAGTTGGCAATATATCAAAGGCAACTGAATTTAATTATGATTGCTCATGGCAGTGCTTTACTGAGGGGCTGGAGGTGTTTGGATCAGCAGTAACCCAAAGATGTCTCAATAGGATTCATAAGCGTGTTGTTGTAGGGGTTCAGAACAAGTCACTCCAAGATGTATCTCTGTGGTATGCAGATTATTCTGAATAAAAGCAACTGAGACACTGTGGGCTCAAGAGAAACTTTTGCCCCCTGCCCCCTTAACTGCCTTGAAGAATTTCAATTTAAATTAGGGGCCTTGTGTGTAGTAAGAGTTATCGTCAGAAATAACTTTTTATGACCTATCTCTGTGGCAAGGCAGGCAGCTAATTATGAAACAGCTGCTCTTCTGAGCAGCCTGTGGTGACCTTCGTCCCCTCCAAAGCCCTAGGCACCCCACCGCATCCTTAGCTCACAATGCCACATACACCACATTTTAACTTTCTGTCCCAGAACCTCTCACACACGTCAGGTCTCTGACTCACACATGTATGTGGGAATCCCACCTGCACACGTGCAACTAAATTTGGTTATTTTCTCTTGTTTATTTGTCTCCTGTAGATTTAATTATTAGACCAGCTGCAAGAACATCATTGAAGGGCAGAGAGGAACGTTTCTTCCTGTCCCACAATGCATCGATTTCTCTAACGTTTATTTTTCTTAGGTTTGTTTTAGCGAAGTCACAGTTTTGCTACCCTGATCGTTTTCACACAATTTGTGTTTTATGGGTGGCAATGCTATTTTAACATTTTGAATGTACCGTCATCACAAAATCTGATGGAAAGTAACGCTAAAAATCGAAAAATAAAGATTATTTTGCAGATTTTCAGAACTTTTCTCCCCAACATTCAAAATTATTAAAAGCAAAAGGCAAAACATCTCAATGGTGTTATATAAAGAAGTAAGACTATTTGCAGTCCTCGTATTCTGTGTCCCCCAGTTGCTGGCGTTGAGAATCAGCATCACTGAATCGGTATCATGGTACTTACCTTTTACAAATGTGCATTTGTGTATCTAAGAGTAATATGACTTGTTTAGTATTGTAGATTGCTCCTGAGCTGTCAAGTTCCATAGTTGGAAAAAAACACATTAATTTTTGAGTAGCTTTGGACCCACCAATTGGAACACAGAGAGAAGACACTTCATTATGCAAAAACCTAAGGCGTTTATGCAGTTCGAGGGGATGTTTCTGACGAATGAATGGGTTTGTCCACTGCTTTTGCCTCTCAAGCTCTCCTAGCGCTTTGAAGTAGAGCCTGTTGTTGATGTGGGCAGTGCCTCCATCCGCAGATCGTCATGGTGTCAGGACACTGTCACCTTTTGAGGGAATAAAGCAGGATAGTGGAGAGGAACTTCTGTAGGGCTTGAGTGGGCTTAGTCAGGAGGCCGAATGGGGTTGGCGCAGTGACCTCTAGGCCCCACTTCTGAGGCTGCTTCTGATAGGGGCTATGCTAGTGCCAGTGCTTTTCTAATTAGCATACTGGAAGTGGGGTTGATTAGCTTAATGAATGCTAGAAACAGGCTCCTAGTGAAATTACAGGTCCTCAGCATCTGTGTGTTGGATGGCATATCTCAGGGACTCCCTAATTTGTAGGGACAGGGTGGAAGAATGTGGAGGCCTGTGGCCCATGCCTGTGGGAATGGCTCCTGAGGTTTAATTCCTAAACAGTCCTGCTCCCAGTCACCTGTCTCGGGGACTTCTGGCTGCTACCTGATGCCAGCTACAAGACGTCAGGCAGTGAACTTCTCATTCATCTGCATGGATCGAGAGCAGGGACCCTTTGGTCACACAGAAGGATTTCTAGAAAATGCATTGTGTTTACTTGCTAATAAAAGTTTATGACATGTCAGTATGCATAGCAGAATTTGGTCTGAGATTGACTTTCCCTACAATTTGGTAGTGAGATTGTAGGAGCAGCACTAACCTTTACATGATTTATAACCTGACTTATACTTGACTGAATTTGCTTCAGTCCATGTTAAAGCAGCCTCAACTAGGGTAGGTCACTCTAGATTTTTCTCTGTAATGTCAGGTATGAATGGGGCATGTGTGTGTGTGTGTGTGTGTGTGTGTGTGTGTGTGCGCGCGCGCACGCGCGCGCATTTTTTATGGTGGATTTTATATACAATGACTACCTTTTGAAACTACTTAGGGATTTAAAAAATAATATTTTATTTATTAGAGTTAAAAGTTAAACTAAGTTAAGAAAAAACTTAGTTTCTTTAAACATTTCACTTTTACTTATAAATCTAACTCTTCCAGTTATAACTATAACATATTTTTACACCCGTAAGAACTTTTGTAAACTAGTTAATCCTATTCCCTTAGACATTGTCAGCTGCATTTACAAATTTAATATGTCCAGTTCTCTTTTTAAGCATGCCAGTGATCCAAATAACAAGCAGGACCTTCCCAAGTGTTTAAATATTTTTATAACTCAAATAAGTCAAGGTCACAAATACAGCGAATCTTAAGTTCTCTCAAATGTTCCATAGCTGTTAATAAACAGTAATATTTAATTCCACAAATATCTGTTGAATACCTACTAGGGGTTCCTTGGGCTGGGTGCTTGAGCCTCATCTATGAACAAAATCATGTTCTTGGTCCTGTTAAGTTTACATTCTAGTTAGAGAAAAAGACAATAAATAATAAATATATGCATGAAGTTGAATGTTAGAAGGGGGTAAGTATTTTGGAAAGAAGAAAGAAAGTTAGGAGGATGAGCATTGGGGTGGAGAGGGGGCAATTCTATGAAGTGGTTAGGTGTCACCAAGAAGGAGAAATTTCAGACTTGAAAGGGGTGAACAGCCAGCTTCAAATCGTACGTCAAAAATCAATTCCTCAATTACGCCTCTTAAACTGTAATTGTGGGCCAATCTACTAACTACTTCATTTGCCAGATCTTTTAAATGCCACCAAACGTCACGTGTGCCCATATTATTCCTAAATTTAACATAAAAGTATGAATACCATGGGTTAGATTTACTTCATTCATTCTAAACCTTCCCAACATTAAAAGGCATTTTCCCGGTGAGGAAAAAGGGGTTTCCTCAAGCACGTTGAGGGTGCTGTCCCTGTACGTTGCCGTTGCCTCATAACCAGGGAGGTGCTTGCCTAAGACAAAAAATTTGGTTCTTGCCTGTGACTTTGAAGGGGCTCAGTGCACCATTTTTCTCCTCATTTGTAACCTGGGTTCCATACCTCGCTCAGGTATTGTTTTCACCGACAGAAGTCTCTTCCACGGAAGAGTTTGTTGCCCAATTCTTGTCTGATTTTAATCTGCAGGGCTCCTTCCAGCTTGAGGGGAACGTCTTCAGGGAGGCAGGCTTTTTGCACTCCTCTGGCTCTCGTCAAATCGTCTTCATGTTTTCCCATCTGACTCTGTGGTCATTCTAAAACATGGCTGCGTATTCGGTGACGCACCTTCTGTCAGTAGTCAAGGTCTGTGTACCCCCCACTTGGATCTGAGTGGGCTCGGGAACAGAAGTGGCAGTATGTGACTTCCAAGGCTAAGTCATAGAAGACCAAGTAGGTTCCACTTTGCTCACAGAACACTTGCTTGTGGAGGTCTGATTCACCATGCCAAGCCATCTGATGACTCGGAGGCCACCATGTTATGAAGAGGCACAAAGTCCATGGAGAGGCCTTATGTAGGTGCCTTAGTCAACAGGTCCCAGCTGAGTCTTGAATCCTTCCAATCAAGGTGCCAAGTATTTGAGTGGAGAACTCTCCAGAAAATTCCAGCCCTTCATCATTTGAGTCTTTCGGGCAGAGGCTCCAGAAATTGTGGAGCAGGGACAAGTCATTCTTCTATTTTCTGCCCGAATTCCTGACTCAAAATCCTTGAGTACAATAAAAAATGGTGGTTGTTTTAAGCCAGTAAGTTTGGGAGGGTTGTCAGGCATCCACAGATAATTGGAATGGGCCCCAAAGACACGTTAATAGCATGCCACCAGATTCTTTGTAACCTTTTTGAACGTGTATTACCTGGATTGGTTTCTCTCACTGATGGGGAGATTAGGTAGGATTCTGCATACTTCTCATGGCTTTTGCTTCATTCTTCAGTTACAACATCCTTAAGAACTGTAAAGATCACTGTTGTAACTAGTCAATTTTGTAATCCGTTGCTTACTGTCTATTTTCCTTACCATCATATGATCTGCATGAGGGCGGAGGTTATACCTATCTGCTTCCCCCACAGCTAGCACAGGGGTTGTCAAACATTTTTAGTTAAGAGCCAGACAGTGCATATTTTAGATTTTGCTGACCAGACTCTCTTTGTCACAACTGCTCACCCCTGCTGCTGTAGTACAAAGGAATACACAAACAAATGAATGTGATTGTCTTCCAATAATACTTTATTTATTATAGACAATGGAGTTTTAATTGCATATGTCATGAAATATTGTTTTTCTCTTTCTTTTTTTTTAACCATTCAAAGATACATATTTGTTTCCTAGGGCTGCCATAACGAATCACTACAATTGGTGGCTTATTTTCACACAACAGACCTTATTTTCTCTTCTGGAGTCTGCAAGTCTGAAATCAAAGTGTTGGCACAGCCATACTCCCTTGGAAGGCTCTAGGGAATAACTCTTCCTTGCCCTTTGCTGGCTTCTGGTGGGTCCTAGTGATCCTTGATGTTCTTGGTGTATAGTTATGTCATTCCAATTTCTGCCTCTGTCTTCATGTGGCCTTCTCCCTGTGTGTCCCTGTGTCCTCATCTCTTTTTAAAAGGACACCAGTCATTGGATTAAGGCTCATAGGATGATTTTTATATCAAGAACCTTAATGAACTACCGTATTTTCTGCACCATAAGGCGCAGTCTCTATTATAGGGTCTATTTCTGTACTTAACCCATACATAAGGCGCACCGTATTATAAGGCGCACGACCGATTTTTGAGAAAATTTAAGGCTCTTACGTGCGCCTTATAGTGCGGAAAATACGGTATATTTGCAAAAACCCTGTTTCCCAAACAGGTTACAATCAGAAGTCCTCAGGGAATATGAATTTTAGGGGGACTCTATTCAACCCAGTACAAAAGCAGAAAGCATTCTTAGCTTTTGATTATGCAAAAATAACTGGCGTATGTGTAGTTTGCTGACTCCTGATCTAGCACACTCTCTTGAAAACAGTAAATGCTCTAAATCCTTGTTGAAGGAACAGAGAGTACCTCAAATAGCCCTGGAAACATACTAGGGCCTTAAGAAATTAACTGACACAAAAGAAAGACCTTACACATTTTCCATTCATACAAGATTAACTCAGCGTTATAGAAAACTACAGTAACACTTTGCAATATTATATCTCATCTAGTCCGTCCATCAACTCTATGAGGTAGATAGTCTTACTCCCATTTGTAAGTTGAAATCAATTTAGTGGGTGTACATGACTTCCATAAGCTCCGTGGACCAGGTGGGACTGGAATCCATTAGGAAGTGTAAGTCTTGTGGTGTGTTTGCCGAGGTTGAAGCTGTTATATAAAGCAAGTTAGTGAGTTGGGGTGGTGGAGAGGGGAGAAGGGGGGTTAGGAGTAGAGACATCACTTTAAAAAGACATTAACTTAGAAAGGTGAGAAAGACTCTATGTGGTCATTGAATGTGCCACAGATTACAAAACAGCAGACATTGGCTGCTCTGGGAGGGGCTGCTGGAGACACAGGTGCATTGTGGGAGAAAGCCCGGGCTTGAAGGAGGACCAATGGCTTCTGCCTTGGAGTGAAGGAGGGAGACTGAGTCATTTTGATAACCTGGGTAACAGCTTGAGGGCTCTGAACTTGAGTTATAGGGTAGAGAGAAGATTTTAATGACTGAAAGAGATTAGAATATGTCAACCCCACCCCCCGCCACCCCCCAAATGCCATCTTTGGCATAAGGATTATTTTGAGCTGAAGGCAATTGAGAAACAGCAGACACAGGAAGAGCCTCTGCCCTCCCCCACCTGCCTAAAAGCAGGACATAAATTTCCTGTGAGAAAGGTGCCCTCCTTGTACCAGGATGGGGAGAGCCCTCTTATCACTGGAGAAGGGTTGTCAAGGCCGAGGAGAATTTACATAAACAGACCTTACGAAAATAACCTTTCTCTTCCATTAGTTCCCCCCATACGTTTCCCACTCACCTGCCCACAATTTATCACTACAAGAAGCCCAAACCCCTTTCCTTTGTCTGGTCAGTTCTCCACAATCCATCACCCTGTGTTAAATTGGGGTTTTGTTTTCTGTGCAGCCCCTGTGTGCATAGAAATATTAACATCTATAAAAGGTGTCTGCCTTTTCTTCTGTTGATTTATCATTTGTCAATTTAATTTGCAGTCCCCATCCTCTAAACTGGAGAAGGTAGAGAAGTGTTTTTCTTTGCTTCTATGACTTTTCCCTAATTTAGGTGACCCAAATTTGTTGTTTTAAACTTTGATAGTCCTTGTTCTATGGTAATTCCATGTGTGGGATGCTTCTTAAAGGACTGGATATCTGATGAAGTCTAACAACTAAAACACAGCCTGCAGACCTCAGGGTGTTAGCTGGCAGGTAGTGATTTAATTTTCAAAGGCTTTATCAGTGGGAGTCAAAGGGACAGTAATCTAGTCTGACTCTTGTGCATTTTAGTAGATTCTTTATTGTTCTCAAGCATTACAGTATTGACTAAGATCTTGCCTTATCTTGGTTTAGGATGGCATCAACAATGGCACCTTGTGAAAGGTGAGAGCCAGGCTGATTTCTTCCCTCATTGCTGGAGGCCAACTTGCTGGGCCTCCAAACCTTCAGGGACAGGACTGCCTCTTGTTTGTGTGAGCATTCCCAGGCCCCAGTCCAGTGCTTATTAGCACACAGCTGGCTCCCTATTAAGATTCATAATGTCACAACTGTCCCTCTATCCAGCAGCCCTTGCACACCTGTGGCCTCTCTCCTGGTGGATCCCCAAACCCTCTGCTGCCCTAGTCCTCTCCGAGGCCCTCAGGGCAGATCCCACGCAGTCTTGCTTATCCCTTAGCTCCTCCCCTCTAGTTGGAGCATTCACCGTCTGGGTGGGGCTGAGTTCAATTCAGACACCAGCAATCTGATTACACTAGTCACTGGAAGCCTCTTCAGCCTTCTGGGGGATTATTTGTGGTTTACAAGTGAGTATGGTGTTCCAAAATGGAACACCTCATCTAACCCTGGCTGTTGGGGTTATACGCTACTCATTCAGTTGCCCTCCAAGCATTCATGGTGGTCGCCCTGTACCTGGCAGTTTATTAGAAATGTGACCTTTCCGGACAAACTCGGGCTCCTGGAGCAGGGGCAGGTGGATCAGAACCTGCATTTACGTTGTAGTAGGAGGAGCAGGCATCTGAGCACCTACTCCTCCAGATGATAACAGATGTCTCGATTGCCCCTCGTGAGGACTCTGTGGCCCTCGCCCTACAGTTGTATACTTTTTATATGGGTAGTTTTCAATTTTTATTATGCAGAGGATGCATCTGAGGGCCCTGGCGCTGGGGATGCAGTAGGTCTGGGGTGCGGTCCAGAAACCTGCATTTCTAACCAGCTGCTCAGGCGGTCCTCGTTTCCCAAGCTGAGCAAACTGACCCTGACGTTGGTCCAGTCTGGCTCAACGGTTCATGCGAACACGCTGTGGAACACGGCTGGAGCCTGCTTGTCCCACAATAGAGAGGAAATGCTGAGACGAAGGTAGAGTTTTACATCAACACCCGACATTTAGAGTAGAAAGTCCTTGTTATTTACTGATGGGATCTTCTTGCCTATTTGCTGATGAAAGATGCTAACTTTAAAGTTCAGAGTTGATTTCAGGCAAGTAATGGGAAGTTCTGTGTACCACCTGGACATCCATTTCCGCCTCTGTGAGGGAAATGTGATTTTGTTCATTTCCTCTCTCTGGCTCCCTGCCTCCATCGCATCCCCTTCTGCCTTTGGGACCCACCCTTGCGCTGTTCACCCTTTCTGGAGTCTGGGGAATGGCCCCTACCCCCCAAATGCAGCAGGTGAAAGCTTTGCAGGTTGGGGGAGGAGGTGGAGTTGCATCACTTTCTTGGTCTCATCAGAGCTATTACAGAAACTGAAGTTGTCGGCTGTAGGGAATTAATTGAATATGATGAGCCCAGAACTGCTGAGGAAATACCTGACCTGAGATTTTCTGGAAATGAACCCTGTAGATTGCTTTTCCTGCATGCCATTCTTCCTCTAGGGCTTTGGTGTCTGGGGCTGTGAGGCAGGAGTGTGAATGCATCCCAGTCTGGACTACAGCAGTCTGCAGATGCACCCGGGGCACGGCACGGCAAGCGCATCGGACCACTCGACAGCCGGGCCTCCATGAGTTTAATTGGAGAATCAATGTGTCGGGATTGGTCCCACTGCTGTTCGGAAAGCAATGGTAGTTCCTCAGGTTTTGGGGTCTAGAGAAAGGACTGTTGAATATTCCAAAATGTGTGTTTTATTAGGAATGTGATGATTGCAACCATGTGTCATGTGGCAGTTCTTGTACCTGATGAGAGGCCCTGGGAGAACAAAGGAAGTTCATGTGCATTTGTTGTTCAAACTAATTAAGCCAATTCCCAACATTCTGTCATGTGCCGACCTTGGGCCAAAATGCAGTCATCTCGTGCCTCTTGACGTCTGCCCTGTAATGTCTTCTCCCCCGTGAGACAGGCAAGTTACTCTTTTGTGAAAATGCCCCAAATGTTTCCATTTTGAGGTGTTCCCACACAGCAGGGAAAACCCTCTCCCAGTCTCGTTTGTTTGGACCCCTCTGCGATCCTTCCCTGTGAGCCCCAAATGGTGCCTTGGCCTTCTCCGTGATGGATTCATTGTTTTGATTTAAGCCATTGTGGCAGAAAATCTGATGTCATCTGCAGCTGCTACACTGAGATTTAAAGAAGCAGCCATTAACCCTTACGAAGATCCACACTGAGGGCACCGTGGCCTTCCTAATATTCTGTGTCGATAACCGCGGTCGGTGTGAGTCAGGTTGTTGTAGTTCACATTTGTTGGGCACTGGCAAAGGAACTTTTAGCTCTTCCATACATTCACTACATACACATTTATTCGACCCTTACAGTGTACCAGGTGAAAGGGATCAGGATATGCAAACCCAAATATGCCACTTGGATTTAAGGATTATCTTCAGCTGAAGGCACCTGAGAATCAGTGGCTGTAGGAAGGATTCTTTTCCCTCCTCTTCTCTGTATAAAAGTGGCACCAATTTCTCACACCAGGAAGAGGCGAGCAACTTATCCCTGGAGATGGAGACTTGGCACAGAGATGTGTCTGCATAAACAAACCTTATTAAAGTAACGCTTATCTTCCATTAGTTCCCCCTTATGTCTTTTAGTCTCTTTCCCATAGTTTATCATCTCTTGAAGCCCAAACCTCCTTTCTTTTGTTAAAATGGTATATAAGCTCCCAAATCTCACTACTTCTTTCAGTTTCACTTGTTTTCTGTGAACTCCTGTGCATATCAAACATTAATAACATTTGTAGTCTCTCGTCCTTATCAATTGTTTTTTGTTAATTAATTTGCAGGCCCCCAGGTGATGAACCTAAGAGGGTAGAGGAAAAGTTTTTCCTTTCTGACACAGGCAAGTAAGTAAGCCTGGTCACATCTTTAAGTCTCTTGAATCTCTGCATGCCTTGAGGATCTCCCAGCCTTTGGGAAAACTTTTGACTCATCAATGCTAAGTGGGGAAGGAGTTCTGCTTCTGCTTCTGCACAGTTGTTGGGAACTTGCAATGATGCTGCTAGAGGCTCTGACAGGTTTTGGAGGCTCATTCTCAGATCCAGGGCCCTGAGAGCTCTCAGAGAATGGAGAGGGGCATTTCGGCATGGACACTGATGCCTGAGGCCATCTGTACGGTAACAGGAGCCTCTCGTGTGGTTGGAGAGGTATCTGGGGAGTCCTTCGGGTCCATCTTAGATGTCAGGAGCAGGGCTCCAAATTTTCATCTGTCACATTTATTATTTTTGGATATTCTCAGGGCTATTTATTTTGAATATGAGAAGAGAAATCTAGTTTATTTTAGTTTCTGGATTAATACTTTACATACTGAAATTACAAATTCAGAAATCTAGATCCTTCTTAAATTTTTAAGTTCAATTTCAGAATCTTATTATTGTAATTATCATTCTAGCCTATTTTAGTAGTCATTTTAAAATGGCCCTTGGCCCTGTGACAGACGACTGGATAAAGAAGCCGTGGTATATATATACACAATGGAATATTACTCAGCTATAAGAAAATATGAAACATTGCCATTTGCAACAAAATGGATGGACCTGGAGATCCTCATGCTTAGTGAAATAAGCCAGACAGAAAAAACAAAGAACTGAATGACTTCACTCATATGCGGAATATAAAACTGAAAGCAAAGAAAAAAAGAAATGAACAAACAAATAACCCATGGACACAATCAATAGTTTAATGTTTATTTGGGGACGAGTGGGTTAGGGAGGGGAGAAAGGGGAGAGCGTGGGAGAGGAGGGGGGGAAGCCAAATATAAGGTGATGGAAAGAGAAAAAAAAATAAAATAAAATGGCCCTTGGATTATATTTGGTTCATATTATAAACTGAGTTGATTGAACCCTTTTATGTATTGTAAATTACATCGATAAATTGAATATAGTACATTTCTTTATTAAGTACTAAAGTTACCTCCCTGACAAACCCTTTTTAAACATTTAAGTAACTTTTATAAATATAATAAATATATAAATATGGCAGACCTCAAGTACTCTTAAACATTCTAATAGTTTGTAAGCAGTAAGATTTTAACTTAAATGCGTAAACCTAAGTCAATTACTCAACTACACATACAAAATTGCAGTTATGAAGCTGAACTGTTTCTCTAATTGGTCATATTATCTAAAACTTCACAAAATTTTCAAATACTGCTATAGACTAAATGTTTGTATCCTCTCCATTCACGTGTTGAATAGGCTGACCAAACGTCCTGTTTTAAATGGGACAGGAAACAACGGTCCTGTCCCATTTCAAATGGTACGCCTGGCCAGCCTAGCCTCGCTGGGCTAAATTCAGAGTGTCAGTAGACTGACCAGGTATCCTATTTGAAATGGGACAGGACCATTGTTTTCTGTCCTGTTTAAAGTGGTACGCCTGCTCAGCCTAATATTGAAATCTAACCTCCAAGGTGTTCGCAGACAGGGCCTTTGGGAGGTGATTAGGCCATGAGGGTGGAGCCCTCATGAATGGGACTAGTGTCCTCATAAGAGAGACCCCCAGCGAGCTCCCTCACCCATCCCTCCCACCAGGGAGGGCATAGCCGGAAGACAGCCATCTGTGAATGAGGAAGCAGGTTCTCAGCAGATGCTGAGTCTGCTGATGCCGTGATCTTGGACTTCTCAGCTTCCAGTGAAGTAGGTTTCTGTTGTTTATATGCCACTTGGTCCATGGTATTCTGTTACAGCAGCCCTAACAGAAGAAGGAAAACGCCAAATATATATATATATATCTTACTCCCTAACACAAAAATATTAGCCATTCCTCTACTAGGTTCTAAGTCTTCCTGGGAAACAGTTGTGCACTTTAAACAATGTTGGGAAAACGTTCTCAGACACTTGATTCAGGAAGAGGAGCGAGTTCAGCTGGAACATTGAGTACAGTTTTGACCCTGATAGAACCTGTGGAGAACTATTTACAGTCCATGACAGGGCCCCCACCACAGTAATCACTTGCTTTGGCTTTAAGGTAACAGAAATATCTTTTCCATCTGATTCCAAAGGACCTTGGAACTCAAAGTAAACCTGCATTCTTTTCACAAAATGCTTATTTCTTAGGACCATGCAACTCTCAAAGTAGTAAAAACAATATCTCATTTCTTTTTTCATAAGTTGTAACTTTGCCTCATTATTTGACGGGTAATTGTTTAATAATTGGGCCACAACTTCATTCTGCTGACATAGCCTGATTAAAAATGGAATATTTTAATGTACTTGAAATTATGTCTCTAACCTGGTGCCTGGGACCCAGCAGATGCCTGGTCAGTGGTAATTATTATTATTTGAGATTTATGAGCAGCATCCCCAAACCATTAAGAGGACCCAGTGGTTATACTAGGTCTTCAATAAACACTGCAAACTAGGAAAAGATAGCCCCGAAATGGTAGGTGTAAGACTCAAGAAGAGAAGGGAATGGGTAAGAGGGAGAACACGGGCAGGAAACAACCCACAACCATATAGGGATGTTTCCGTTTAGTAGAATAGTTTCAGCTTTAGCTTCTACACATAAAAACCCAGTGAAGCATCCAGATGAATGCACGAATGTGTCACTGCAGGAAGATGGCAATTCACAGAGGTTTTCTTCATAAAGAAATGGAGCCTGGCCCATTCAAAAGCGCTTCCATTTAATGCAACACTACATTGAACCGGGCTCCTTTTCAAGGGGCTCCTATTAAAGGCAAGATTATTATCTTCAGCATTTAGATGGCGTGCTGACTGGGGCCATAACACGAGGGCACTTAGACGCTTCGATTATTAATGTACAGGATGGTCTTTGGAAGTTTAAAAATAGCTTTCCCAACCTTTTGTGGCTCCCCGTGCACGGGTGGTGGCTGTGTGTGCTGGAGAATGCCGGGCACCCTGCAGGGCAGGCTGCTGTGCTGTGGAAGCTCGCTGGCATGTTAGGGGGCCCTGGCTGTCAGACCACCCTGCATGCATGACCCTGTCAGAACAATGTCCCTTGAGACCACAGGTAAGCTAGACTTCAGAGGAAAGCAATGTCCTGGGGACACGGTCCACCTTCCAACCATGACGTCAGGCGTATCATTTATCCTCCCTCGGTTAGATAACCAGTTAGGGACATGGTGTGATTCAGAATTCTCTCTTTAAAAAACCGCCTCAGTTCATTTGAATGAATGCATTTCAAGCACCTGCTGTGTGCAAGACTTTGCTTGGTGCTAGAAGAGTAAGGGTGGCTATGACCCTGCCCGCTGGTGGGGGAGGGACAGGACCATGCAACAGGCTCTTTCAACGGTGTTCTTCAGTTCTGTCTTTCCCACGGCGGGGGGCTCAACTGCTTTCGTGGGGCCAGGTCCATCGTGTGAGCAGGCTGCTAGGGACCAGAGCACGTGGAGAGCACGTGCTCCGTCTCTCATGGGGACAGTTGACCCAGTCCCAGCCGTTGGGCTGGGGTGCCCACCCAGCGTCACCAGGACTTTGTTTCTGAAAGTGAGGCTGAGATCTGGATTTCTGTGTGAAATGGCTCCGTGTTTCCACGCTGGGAATAGTGCAGGCAACCCCAAGCACATCTGCAAGCCAGGTCTGGCGTGGAGCCACCCCATTCGGCTCACCTCTCAGTGTAGGGAATGACAGAAGGATGAGGAGCTTGGCTCCAGGCCTTCTCTTATGAGGCGTTCCTCCAGGATTGTCCTTCCTGGCAGTTTTCACTCCCTCCTGAAGGAAACCCTTTCTACTAGAACAATCCCAAGACTTAAACAGGATGCTTTTTGAAGCAGAGTGTTGCTGGGTACTTACAGAGATGTGAGGAGATGCTGGATGGGTGAGCATGCGATAGCAGGTCCTTCTAGCAGAAGATTTTTTAAAAAGCCATGAGAAGTGACAGTTCATAGAGGCAGGAGCAGAGGAGCTGAGGCAGAGCGTTGAGTCACCAGGATGGTGGCACCTGGAGGCAGCAGGTGCCTACCCCCGAGGGCAGCCGCCACTGAGCCGCCCGAGCTGTTATGTGTGTCAACAGGGCCTGGGGTCTGGGGCCTTGCAGACCTGTGCTGTCCAGTATGCTAACCCCCAGGCACAGGTGGCTATTTAAACTCAAAACAAAGAAAAGGTCACAAAAAAATGCAGCTCCTTAGTCACGCTTGCTGCATTAAGTGTTCAGTGGCCAGAGGTGGCAAGCCTGTCTTCTTTGCCATCAGAAAGAGTTGGCCTAGGATAGTGACTCAAAGGTCCCTTCAAAGTTCATGCTCTATGAGAAGGATAGATATATCTGTTATGAGGTGTTCTGGACCCCAAGGTGGTCCAGCCCCAATGCCCCCACCCCATGCATTTATTTTGTTAAAAATTAAGAAAATTGTGGTAAAATACATGCAACATAAAATTGACCTCATAACCCTTTCTAAGCATGTAGTTCAGGGGCATTCACATTGTTGTGCAACCATCACCAACATCCATCTCCAGGTGTTTCTCATCTTCCCAAACGGAAACTCCGTAGTTTCTCTTGAAGCCCCTCCCCCTCTCCCCCTGCCCCCTGGCTGCCGGCCTTTTTGAAGGCTGAGTAATATTCCATGGTAGACACAGACCACATTTTGTTTATCCATTCATCCATTAATGGACACTTGGGTTTCCTCCTCCTCTTCTTGGCTGTTGTGACTAATGTGACTGTGAACTTGCAAGCGAAGCTATCTCCTCACAAACCTGTTTCCCCTTCTTCTATGTATTTCCAAAAGCGGGATTGCTGGATCACATAGGGATTCCATGTGCAAGGTTCTGAAGACCCTCCGTACTGTTTTCCACAGTGGTTACACCATTTTACATGCCCACCCACAGAACAAAAGGGATCCAGTTTCTCCATATCCTCACAAACCTTTATTTTCTGTTTTTCTTTTTTAATTTTTTAATATTATAATAGCCATACGAATGGCTGTGGTTTTAATTTCTGGCCCCCTAATGGTTAGTGATGTTGAGGACCTTTTCATGTGCTTACTGGCTAAGATGTTTTTGTGCAACATCAACGCTTAAAAAGTAGGAGAAAACTGCAATTAAACAAGTTTAAGCAATTATTTTTGACGTTTTTGTTTCATTTTGCTTCTGTTTCTGTGGTGTGAGGGCTTTACTTCACTTTGAGGATAGATTCTTTTCTTTCTTTTTCTTTTTTTTTTTTTTTTTGGTTTTAGAAAACAATTTTAAAGGCCTTTGTTTAAACAATGGTAAAGTCATGATCCTCTTCAGAAATGGAGAAATTTGAGACAAGAAGGGCTAATGATCTAAAAGTTTGTCTTCTTTGTAGGTGGGAATAAATTTCCTCAGGTTTTTTGTTTTGCCTTCTTGGGAAAATCTTTCTTCTCCTTGACTGTGGAAAGGTTGGGTCAGGTGGTAGTTGAGGTGGCAGGTGACCAGCAGGACAGTTTTATGGGACGTGAGGGAAATCCCTGATGATCTCTGAAGAGATTTGGGGAAGGGAACCTGGTATAGGCTCAGTTTCTGACAGTCAAGTGCAACGAGGCTCAGGTTGTGGCTGGCCGCTTGGGTGTGAGGAGGAAGTTGGACATTGCTTTGCAGTCACAGGCTGGTTAGGTCTCAGACATGTGGTTTCACATGCCTCACATGGTCACCCCTTAGGGCTGCTTGCTCAGTGGGATTCTTCCCACTTGCTCCTCCCCTCCGCTGGTTCTAACTTTTTGTACCCAGGGCACCCTGGTGGTTCACCAAATAATGCCCTTGACGGTGGGAGTGGTAGCCGCTTGGTTGTGTGTGATAGTCC